>JAQFXU010000254.1:0-66702 GCA_034693705.1 Spatulosminthurus flaviceps | reverse complement strand
TTGACAACTGCAATTTTTTAAAATGATTTCAAAATTTTTTCAAAATTTTTCAAAATTTTATATTTTTATCAAAAATTTATTTTTGGCTGAAAAATGTTTTTTTGCAATAATTTGTTTTTGAAAACTTCGAAATTTTTACACGAAATTTTAATATCATCTCAACATTATAAACTAAAGGGGGCGAAGGGGGATGGTGGGGTGGGCTGACGCCGCCCTACGCGACAGCATCAAATTATCGCGGAGCGATGATTTTTGCAATCAAATTACTAATTTAGAGTACTGTTTGGCTTTGTTGCATATCTTTTCCAATTTCCTCCCTTTAATGTTGGATAGCTTTCATTTTTAGAACCCGTCATGGAAAGAAGTTTTTTATGAGCTGCTCTATTCTTTTTGTATCAATCAATGTTGTACGGCGTATGCATATAGTTGTGAAGCAATATTTGATTTTGATTTGCTTATGAGCTATTTACTTGTTCGCCTAAAAACCTTTCTTGCTACGTATTATTGTTCAAAACACCTGTAAGTAAATGCAGTTCACGATTTCACGAATGCACAGTTAGTTCTGGACGCCAATCCACGGATATGACAAATTTTGACAAAATTTAAGTTGCGAAATAAATTTTTTCACCGTGCTTTTTTTTTAAATCTTAAGCTTATCTGCACCTGCAAAACAATCCCACCCCCCAATCATTACAATGGTGGCTACAATAGGGGAAGAATTTGTTAACATTAGTTAAATGGAGAAGCTCAGTCACTATAGGGTCCCTCATTCCCAAAAAGTAATGACAGATGGATAGAAAATAAAAATCGGATTTTGTTCAAAAAACAATAGGCTTTGTTTTAGGAGTACCGAAAATCTGACCATTTTCATTGTAAGCCCTCAAAATCCCTTGCAAACATTCTCAAAAATTTCAGGAACTTTGGTCTGCTACAACTTTAGTTGTACTCCAGATAGAGACATGAAGTTGAAAGATTACCTTTTTAGCGTTCAGAATTGTTATCGCATGAATTTTTACTTTCCAAAGACCAAAGTTATGGGCTGAAGAGTATGAGGTACAAAAAGAATGACTATAGGACAAATAATTTTCTTTTGTCATTTTCCGGTCCGGAGCCCTCAGATTGTACCCGATTTTGAGGAATTTTTGTACCCCCCCCCCCAGTTGCTCGTACTCATCGCCCAGACAAAAGTTATGGGGAGAGTACTAACTATGGAATGATTAAATACTTCCAACAAGCCTGTTTGCATATTTAAGGTCAATTTCAAAATAAATTGTTCAAAAACCTTCGTTGATTTCAGCAGGCATTATGGGGAAAAGGGATCAAATGTACGTCTGTACTTACTGAAAATCGGATTATATTTATAGGCAAATCATCAATGGAAGCACCGTACCGTGTACTTAAACTGAGGTACTGCTGGCATTACATTTACTTAATTAATTACTCACAACTTACTACATAATGTAGTCTACATTACAAACCTAACAGATCATGCATCATAATTATCCTATTAAAAGATAATAAGTACGGAAATAAGTCTTACATTTAAAAAATATTTATTGGGTCTATTTAATACACTTATTATGTATAAAACAATTTTATTCAAAATATACTATTAAAATGTAATCCAATTCTGATTTAATTCCACCTTTTAAATGTGAGTCCAAGCACTACATTTACCTGCCCTCTAGTCAGACAGGCATCAAATCGTTTTGTGGAAGCACTAGGGGGCACAAGATTGCTATGTTTAAGTTTCGATTGAGATTGGAAAGAAACCCTCTCCTCTATAGTATGGAAACGTCGTCCCAACAGTCCCCACAAGAGTACCGTATAGTACTATTGTGTATATGTATATAGTCAAGCAAAGTGTTTGAAATGAAGTTCGTACAACGGCAACGTCTGGGGGTTAACTTGTATATATATAGTTTTTTGAGGGCATTTTAATTTTAAACGTTCGTGCTTTCTTCGCCTTTTGCTATACTAAAGTAGTGGATTCTCACTTCTCACATCTTCCCGTGAAGTTTAAGTTTTAAGAAGCAGTATCTATACTTATTACAGCAAGGTACACATACAAGGCAGTGACTAGAGCAGGGTATTTTGTGTATAATTATTATTTATATGTACTTACATTGGAACTATCAAACGGCAATGCGAAAAGACTCGAAGTAAAACTATAGTGTTGTGAAAGAAACTGCAGGCAGGTTTTATTTAAAGAGGTTGCAGTTTATTGTTATATATGTAGCTATACTTTTGACTGAATGCAGCAATCATTGCTACATTTTTACTTTTGTTGAGAATAAGGGAGGACGAGGACACTGTAGCGTGAAAATAGAATATTTACTCTTGTACACTTGATTTTAAAAGTTGGATTTGACGCTGGACGGGAGTAATATTTGTCAGTTTTTTAGATCAATGATTTATTATACCGGTACAGTGGTGAATTTATTTGAGTGATTAATAATGATACAAAGTAGCAGAGTTATAGAAGTTGAACTGTGAAGTTATATATATAGATAGTTCTTGTTTTTAGGAATATTTTTGCGAATTTTAGGTGGCGAACTTGGCTCAGTATTCAGCGCGCCAATCCTTTTGTTAAGAGTTGAAGGCATATCAAGAGCATGAGACGGAGCTTGAGCCTTTGTGCTTGTGCGTTGTTGTGATTTCAAAGATATGACCTGGGCTTGATAGTGGATTGTTTTAGAAGTCGGGAGAAAATGCGAGAAGATTTTGTAAACAGGAATCAAATGGGTGGAAATTGAAAATTGATGGTCGTATCATTTTTGGTGCTGTTAAAATTTGGAAATAAGAGTGAATTGGACAGATTTACATAAGTACAATGAACATGGCTGGAAGCGGAGGTAGGAGACCTCCTCTTTTGAGTGAGCCATTTCAACCAAACTTGCAGTTTTTGACCCCTGAAGAATTATTTCACACGAGTGATAGTGTAAAGAATAAAGTACTGCGGGTTTTGGGGGATATGCACAGGAACTTGCATGGATCAGAGGCCCAAAGACGAAATGATAAAGCAGCCTATGGTAAGCTATGATTTTAAGTGTTGAAGCTGGGTTCTGTGGAAGTTGTATCTATTCGGTATATTATAGATAATGTAATACTTTTTCTGGGCTACAGAGCAACAAATATTCGAACTTGAGAGTCAGTTAAGGGAGAGGACAAATGCCGCTGAAAATGCGAACACTCATTTATTGGAAGAGAGGAAGAATACGGAGGATTATATTACTCGCTACAGGAGTGGAATGACCCAGCTGAGCGCCTTGGAGGAGAAGAATTCTACGTAAGTAATCTAAATGGAACTGCAATTAAATTTGATAATGGACAGATGGGGACATATCGTAGCTAAGCTAGGTACGCATTTGCTACTATTGAATTGACGGTACCTTCTTTGTTGCAGTTTGGAAAAAGAGTTAAATACTTTCAAAATAAAATGCGACCAGTTAAACCAAGAGAAAGAGGATCTGCTGAATATGGTTGAAAAGCGGAATGCAGAAATTGACAAACTTACTGCCGATTTAAAGAGTGCTAGTGAACAACTCCAATCCACAACGGTTGCGAAAATAGAGGCCCTTGCGAAAGTGGATGAACTGACATCAAAGGAAATCGAGCTGGATTATAAGTAGAGACTTAAACTTCATTAAACACTGGCTTTTACGCAACTTGAAGTTTTAAATAATCGACATTATTTGTTTTAGGGAGAAACAATTGGAAAAGGAACGTGAATGGATTTCGAAGCAAGTGCAGCTTTTGAACGAAGAGTTGGACAAGAAAAACGTTGAGCTTTTGGACGTTCAGCGCCAAGCAAGCAGCAAATACTTGAATGTTCAGACAGAATTGGCAGAACGGTCCGAAGAGGTAAGTGAAACGAACGAGCAGATGTGAATTATTACTTGAAGATCTTACTGAGAGCGTTAATATTGGTCGTGTCGTTCATGAGATTGGTGTTATTATTGATTCCTCAGTTACGAATCGCAGAGGTGTCATTGGAGAGCGCCAAAAAAGCTAATGAGGAGCAAGAAAAGCACATTGAAAGACTGATGGATAAGCTAAAGGACGCTCAAGATGTGGAACTCAAAGTTGAGGAAAATTACCGTCAGGAATTGAAAGCTCAAAAGAAAATTGCAGATCTCTACAAGGGTTGGTTAAAAATAAATTCTTCGGTAGTAAGTAATTACCTGGTTTCTGTGTGTACTCACTCCGTGATTGATATTTAGAATCAAGCGAGGAGGCCTCCAAAAAGGTGGAAGAGCTGGAGGATGCCATTACCAATTTGCAGTCTATGTTGAAGCAAGCTGCCGACAGATACGGTGAATTGGAAGAGCGGTACAGAGAAGCTATGAAAAAGTTCGAAGATGAAATATCGGAACGTGATAAGAAAATAGAAGAACTCAATCAGGAGTTAGGTGACGCGAATGAACTTTTGACGAATATCAAGAAGCAAGGTATGACGGACGAGATGATACAGTCTCTCAGCCCTGCTGCAGCTGCAGCTAGTGCCATGTTAAAGAACTCACATTCCCTCACAGAGATATATTCGCGATATCAAGGTGTGTATGCAGAATTGATTCAAGCCAAAGAGGACAACGAAAAACTTAATAGTTACGTCAACCAGATTTTAAAGGTAGGTTAATATATCGCGCCTAAAACTTGAAAAATTCGTTCGCGGGTCCTGAAGTGAGTTTTAAATGTCAACCTGTGCGTTGTTATTATTTTCACAGGAAATAACTGATAGAGCTCCAACGCTTCGGCGGCAAAAAGAAGATTACGATCGTTGCTTAAAGACTATCGACGCCCTTCAAGATCAGCTAGATTTGTCTCTGCGAGAGATCAGCGACTGCAAATTAGAAAACGCACATTTGAAAAAGAGCAGCGGAGCAGTAGAGAGAGAAAACGCCAGATTGAAATCTCAGCTGAGAGACATGGCGCTTCAGGTGAATCAACATTCTCGAACCATTTTCATTTTGAAGTCAGGATTTCACGTACTTCTGGAACTCAAACAACTTTTTTAAATGTTTCTAGATAAAATCGCTGGTGAAAGAAGTGGAAACAAGTCGAGGCAATTATTCTTTCAACGAACCAGATGAAGTATCTGTAGTTCCAGACGTTAGTGCCAGTCCCTCACAAATGAGCTCTTCTCGGGTACTGCTTAGTATGATAAATATTGAGATGAGTAGGAGTTGAAAATTTAATTTGTACAATTTTGTTCTGCTCTTGCCACTGTAGATAATCACTGATCGGTTGGTGACATTCAGAAACATAGATGAATTGCAACAACAAAATCAGCATCTTCTCGCTGTGGTACGAGAATTAAGTGAGGCTCAGGAAAAGGCCGAAAAGGAACTAGATGAAAATCAACTGAAAGAAATAAAGGTAATTACTTTGACTTAATGAGCAACTGTTGGCCATTCGTTTCTAATCAGAGTCGTGGATTTACAGGAGGCACTGGAGGCCGCGAAGACAGAAATAGCTGACTTGAAAGCCTTGAAAAACAGGCATGAATCTATGATTGAAAGTTTGTCACAACAAAGGGATACCTTCTCAGCACTGCTCAAGCAGCAGCGTTCTCCTGTCGGAGAGAACTCGAAATCGTTTGATTTTACAACTTCCCAAGAGAAGGTTTGTTTTAGTATGGTTGATATTGATCGAAGTTTACACACTACTTCTGATTTTACGAAGTTACAGTTCAGTTTTTTTATAGATTGTAGCCTTGGAAAAGATAGTTGCTGAGAGCAATACCTTAATGCAGAAGCTCAAGGAAGAGTATGACACGTACCGAAAAGAAAAGAATGAGAACGATAAAATAGCAAATGAACAGCTGGAAAGGCTGCGAGATGATTTGATGCGGTTGAGGACGGAAAATGCAAAACTGGCTTCTCAGGTGGAGTACAACAGTGAAAGATCAAAAATTTATACTGCCAACTTAGATACGTACAAGAAAAATATATCTGTCTTGGAAGAAAAATCTAAACAATACCAGTTGACCATTCTGAAGCATGAACAAACCATAGAAGCTTTCAAGGTATTACTTGCTCTTTAGCTGTGAGCTTCATCAGCACGTGTTTGATTGAAGATACAATTTTAAGGTTCTAATTTAAATTAATTTTTAGGCCGAACTTGCGGCAACTCAGCAGAATTTAGCTCGAACTGAAGTGGCCCTAAGCACATCTAACCAAGAAAGAAATATTCTTAGAGATTCTAAGGCACGTATTCAGGCTGAAAGAGATTTATTTCAGCGGGAGCACTCTACCCAACAAATGCTGCATATTAATTTGCAAGATATTAAGAATGGATTGGAAATGGCTAATTCAGCCGCGCGAATTAAACTCGAAAATGACTTGGACAGTCTCCAAAAAGAAAATTCTTCTTTGCGACGAAAGGTGATTTTTATATTTCAGAGATAAAACGAGTGGGCATGAAATGATATACATGTTCTTAAGTGTTGGAACTAATTGGGCATTGTTTTTAAATTAATATTTTAGAACGACATAGATAATGACAGATTTAAAGACACAATTCTAGCGTGGGATAAAATGGCCAAAGATTTGCAAGCGAAGAATGAAGCCCAAGAAGTCGAAATAAATGGACTGAAAAATGAATTGAACAGTTGTCAAGGAATAATTCGTACTCAAAGGAAAGAGATCGAAGAGCTGCTGAGTAAAGTCAGTGTCTTAACTGGAACAAGTGTCAGCAATGGTCAGTCAACCAATACTTCCGTTGCTTCCTCCCCTGCGAAACTCAATGAATCTGCACAAGGGGATGACAGTTCAGATAAGAAAGTGAAAGAGTTAACTCTGTTATTAGCAGACAATCAAACTGAAGTGAAATCCCTCAAGCAGCAACTAGATTTAGCTCGAAGTAGTCTTGAAGAATATAAAACCCTTGCTCAAGCAATGGAAGACCAATTAAACTCGGCCAATGCAACGTCAAAAAATTTCTCGGAAGATTTAGCTGAGCGTTTAGCTTGTAAAGACGATATCATTCGTAACATTCAAGGAAGACTGGACACAGCAGAGAAAGAGTATATTCAGTTGAAGGAACTTCGTGAAAACGAGAAGAATGAGTTCGAAAACAAACACAAATTTATGACAGAAGAGATAAACAGAATGCGGCGAGAATTGCAAACTGCAAATTCCAAACTGCAAAGCCTTATCGAAGAAAACTGTACTCTTAAGACTGATATGGAACGTCATGTGCAAGTTAGTAAAGATATGCAAGAAAAGTATGAACGTGAACTAGCTTTACATGCGCAGGATGTCAAAACTGGAGGAGAAATTAAGACCGAGCTGGATGAATTAAGAGGAAAGGCTGATGAGGCAACACGACAACGAAAGATTGCAGAAGAAACTCTTGAAGCCAGCAAAGTTAGCTGGGAAGAACGTGAGAAAGTTTTAACTACGGAGCTCGAAATCATGCAGAAAAACCTTCAAGAAGTTGAATCTTTGAATTCATCCCTGCAAGATCAACTAATAACGTTGACCACTCAGATGAACTCACTGCGCCAAGTAGATACGTCAGGGCAAGGTGCCAACCTCAACGCATCATTGGACACCTCTCTGAACACTTCATTCTCGGAAAACGACGTCAAAACCTCGGAACAATGGTTACAACTCGTACGTTACTTAAGAAGAGAAAAGGAAATAGCTCGGACGAAAACCGAAATGGCTCAGACCGCTTCTCAACGTCTTGAAAGTCAAGTGAGCTACCTGGAAAGACAGTTGGAAGAAACTCAGAGGCAATTAACAGAAATTCAAGATAGGTCTCATGTATCTGTGATCACCTCTGCAAAGCAAGCAGAGCTTCTGCGTAAGGTGGAAACATTGAGTGCATTGACCGACAGTAACAGGTAAGACTTTTAAATACTGGCATTCAGTTTACCTAATTGAACATGCAGGAAGTATAAACGGGTATAAATTTTTAAAAATTCAAGGATGCTTCGGGAGGAAAAGGACAGCGCCATTAAGGAAATTGAAGAGCTGAAATTGAAATTACAAAATCTGGAGTCTGAAATGGCTCCATTGCGTGCCCAGAACATTGAATACGAAACTAAGTGTGAGTCTTTGACCAATGAGAATGTTTCGTTGAAACAAGATTCATCGAGGTGGAGAGCACGGGCTTCTTCTTTGCTGGAAAAATGCAACAAGGTCAATCCGGAGGAGATAAAGAAATTGCAAACAGAGAAGGATGCTCTCCAGAAGCAATTAGCGAATCTTCAGGAGACTGTCAAGAAACAACAGCAGGAGCTCGCCAGACTTAATCTTCAATTAAAAACCGTTCAGCAGAATTTGGCAACACAGCAGGTCGCGAATGCGTCACTTCTGTCTGAGAAGAAAGTACAAATGGAAGAGCATAAGAAATTAGCGGAACAGTCTGTTAAAAGCAAGACGGAAGTGGACAGTCTTCAAGGTGAGAATTCAACTCTTAAAGTAAATCAAGCCGAGCAAGACGCCGAAATTCAGAGATTGAAAAAAGAGTTGGAAAAAATACAGAAACAATTAGAAGGGGACAAGAATACAGTCAAAACTATTAAGAACATTGCAAAGAAATATAAGAAGCAGTATGAAGACTTAAGAGATGAGCATACTGCTTTGCAGGAGAAAGTCATCGCAATGGACGAATCTGCTGCCGCAGCAGCGGAAGTTAAGAGGGCAGTTTCTGATTTTTCATCTAGTACGTCAGATGATAACATTGCAGGCGAGCAACAGTCCGGGGAAGAATCGTTGCGGCAGGAAGTGGCGCGATGTGAGGGTAGGTTGGCTGAGCTCACCAATGAAAATGATGGGCTTCGAAGGGACATCGAGAATGTGAAAACTGATTGCAATCAAAGGGAAGAGCGGGCCAAACTAGCCATGAAAGCTATCAGGGAAAAATTGAATCAAGTCAATCAGCAAAAAAGTGATGCGGAAACTGAATTGAACGAATACAAGCTGAAACTTTCGGCAGCGGAATCAAATGATGACGAAAGGAATGTTCGTTTTGCAGGTATCCAAATAATTACGTATCTGATTTACATAATAGATAATAGCTTAACCTTTTTTAGATTTTGTTTTTGGCCGTAAATTAAGGCGAATATTATGGTGTAGCACTTAAATCTCAGCTGGAGGGCCGCCTTGCAAAATTGGAAAAAGAAAACAAGGATTTAAGATCCACTTCTGGGAATGCAGGGGATTCTGCAATCGCAGGAACATCAGAAATGTCGATTGCAAATGCCAGTTTATTGGAAGAAAACACCCGCCTTAAGAAGGAACTGGAGATGCTGAGGCAGAGAGTGTTAGCATTAGAAAAACAAATGAAATTACATAGCCAGCAACAAGTGACTAAAGGTACTTCAACTGGTAGTGATAAACCTCAAAGTGATCCTCCGAAGGCAAATATTAAACCCATCGCAGGTGCTTCATCAGCTGGTATTTCAAAACAAGCTACGCAAGCAGTTACCCCAGCCATGTCCAGACCACTTACAGCTAGCATTCGCCCTATGTCCATGCAGGTAATGGAATCATTTAAACAAATTACGGGATGTTGTAGGAAGCTATTTTAGATATTAAAAATCGACCGTGCAGTAGACATTAATAACAATTTTGCTTTACAGCGAAAAGCAACCGTGATGCCTACTACAGCTATGCCTACTCAGCAACACACCTCTACGTCTCAACCTCAACAATCTACTTCTTCCGGGGGGATTACTATGTCGCCAGTGCTGCTCATAGCTCCTGTGAGCCAAGCTCAAGTATCTACTTCAACTCCAGATCAGTCGTCAGGGATCGAGCATTTACATCATCTCCCAGTAACGTCCAGTGCTGCGACTGCCACTGTCACAAATTCGACAAATGTTAGGCAAGCAACTGTGCAACCGACTCCCGCAGTAACAGTCGCACCGGTTGCGTCAACTATGACAACAAACACCACAGCCACTGTAGCTCCACAAGGCCCCTCCATTGAGAGGGAATCCGGCGAAATAGTTCTTCATGAAGATCCATCGACATCGACTTCATCTCATGTAATTCATTATGCGCTTCAGTGTTGGAATGAATTTGCTTTGTTCTTATTATTGTAAGCTGTTATAAGCCAATGTAGTAGGATCAAATAATTTATGTTCTTTTTTCTGATCTGTTTTATATTAGATGGAAGACATGGAAATGGGAGATTCTTCGGAGCAGGTGTCATCTTCGGAGTCATCGTCTACCCATCAACAAATGATTCCTGTAGCGCCTATAAGATCACAGCAGTTGGATCAAGTTCAGCAGTCATCACAGTCTGTGTCTGGAACATCACAGGCAGCAAACCAGGGCAACAATTTGTGTGTTGAAGAACCGAGTCCTTCCACGTCTACAACTGGTTCTTCATCTCGGCCTAGTCAGTCGGGAAAAAGAGGAAGAGATAGTGAAGTGGAAACGTCTCAGGAGTCTCAGCCAACGGATGAACCTGAGAATAAAAGAACAAGAGTTAGTATTCCTATTCCGATCGATCGGGAAGCTGAAGCTATGTCACATCAACAAGAAGAGTTCATTATTGATGACGAATTAGATGAAGATCATGACCAGGAAGCTGATCAAGGTCGAACGGATGAAGAGAACCAAGTCCCTCACTCAGACACTTCTGCAGCGAAGCCAGCGGCTTCAGGCATCGCTCAGACGGATAGCCAAGAAGATGATGATTCAGATGTTATAGTTATTGAATCTGATGATGAAGACGAAGACGAAGCGGCTGATGACGTGAGTTGTTCCTTGAAAATAATTTGCATTATTTGTAGCTCTTTGAATGCAATTTTTGCCCTTCTTGGCGTGGTGTTTAAAGTATCATACAATTGTTTATAGATGGTGTCCGGGCGTGTACACCGTGAGGAAATCGACGAAGGCAACGACGATGAAGATTTGGAGGAAGAGGGTGAAGATGAAGAAGACATTGGGGATGAATCCGAAGGCTCTATGGTTGGTACTGATGATGATGGGGATGTTGATGATGATGATGAAGATGATGACGATGATGAAGATGGTGGCGTGGGAATTGATAATGGGATGGGAGATGATCAGGATGATCAGGGACTTGATCACGATGAAGGGAGAGAAGCGGAAAGCATGGAAGGTAATGAAGGAGGTGGAGAGTTGAAGATAGATGATGGCGATGAACACGAAGCTGATACAATTGTTGTGGAGGGTGATGAGTCAAACTCGCAGCAGGGTACCAGCAATGCATCAAATCAAGAGAGTGGAGTTGCAAGCGTGTCAGCGGTTGTACCCGTCGCAGAAGAAAGAGATGTGGTGGAAACTGCGTCGGTGATTCAGTCAAGTGGTTCGACAGGAAATGCCAGCTCCACGTCTTCTTCCATTGGTGTGACATGGGGTCAGAGTTCTCCTGGGACATCTGCCCGTCCGGTGCCCCTAACCCGACCTGGGAGACAAGACCGGTTGCCACCTTTAGGACGACAGCACCAATTGACACCGGGAGTTCAGATTCATTCACAGGTATTGTTTTTTATTCTGACGGTGTACTTTAGGTTGGCTAGATTAGATAATAAATTTAAAATTAGGATGATCCTGTCTAACCTCTTGAATTCTTGTTGTGAATTCAGTATGAAGATATGGATGACAGCATAGTTCCTAGTACACCAACTTTATTTGTTCCTCGTCGAAGTGATGGATTTGCTGAAGCAGTGAGCTCTCCGCACATTCCCCCTCAGAGGTTTACATTCAGTTCGCATGGTGATACCACTACGTCATCTGGCCAGTCAGGTAATGTGGAAAATTAGCTGCAACGCCTTAGCAAAGAATCTAATGTTTTTACATGCCTTTTCACTTAGAACACAATTTGCTAGGTTTAGATGACACCAGGATTGATTTGCATGCCTATGACGACGGCACGGGTAGGAGTGTCCCCACAACACCACTTCAAGTTTCCCCTCCCGGTTAGTAACTTATCTCGTAGGAAGATCGATATGAAACGTATACAACATTATACATTATTCACGTTTAATCTGATTTGTAAATTAAAAAGTTACATTTTAAATTGTAGAAGTAACGGATTTGCCATCTGGATTAGACTCCCATGGGGAATCGTCGCACGATGTACCCGGTATGTCGCAGGAAATGAGTGATGTACAGCCTAGTAGCTCTGACTCGTCGCGATTTTCTCAACCTAAAACCTCGGCGGAGGTGCCCACTATAACCATTACTTCCGCATTAGATTCATCATTGGATTCATCCCCAGATTTAAACATTGATGGTGATGCCATCGTAGCTGTCCATACCGAATCTGAAAGTCTTGAAGGTCAGTGATATGTTGCAAAGCAAAATTAAGATGCCTAGTTCAGGTTCAGATGGTAGAATAGTTTGAAGGTAGAGCAGTTTAAGTGCCATAATTAGAGATACTTTTTTCCTGTATCGTATAATCTTAGCAGTCATCTATTTCTCGAATGATTTTCCGCACTGGGTCAGTTGTTTGTTGAAATTCTAAATCGGACGATGTTATTATGTAAACTGTTTGTATACCAATGGGAAATTTTCAACCTAGAAGTCGAAATTTTGACTCTTGATTCCCTACGACAGCACAGTCGTTAAAATTATCCTTTATTTGTTATGTAATTTGGTTTTGTAATATTGCTAAATTCAGTGTGAACTTCGTGGATGTGCTTTGAGAATAAACCGTTGCTGTTATTGGTTGAGTTGATTCGTGTGATAGGAAGTTTTTCTTTGCGTTTGACTGCACTTAGGTCGTCACAACCCTTAAACCTGAAGCTGGGATTTAGTATTGAAACCATAACTACACTTAATAAAATACGGTCTACGGTTTCGATGATTCATAAATAATTGTTTACAGGAGCTGGGGATGCTCATACAATTCCCGGTAGTAGACCAGAAGCGTCTGTGACATCTTCAGACGAAGATAAAATCGATGCAGGAGTTGCAAATCTTGGTCAGACACACCAGTCCGCTGCAACGTCGTCTTCATCTGGTACTGCCAGCCCTACGCCATCCTCGAACACACCAGGCCAAACTGGTACCGGAGACCTGCAAAATCCTCAACAACATCGAGTCCGTCCCACTCCTATAGTGTGGGATCAGCCTACTTCCTCTTCGTCTTTGCCTGCCGCTCCTCCAAGGGGTGCGGCCACTACTGTCGCTAGGCGTGGAGGTAGGCTTGCTTCAGGTAGACCGTTGGGTGTACCTCCTACAGAACCCGGCAGTGTTGCTCCAATGAGGGGAAGTTTTCGAGCATTACGTGGAGCGCAACAAAGTGCGCGGCGATCTCGTCCTTCCAGTAGAGGACCAATGAGAGGGTCTCCATTTAGCAAAGGACCTTACTGAATCCTTTAATTTCATAAATACCTTGTGTTCATTCACTCGATTAATAACAGTTATTACTACTGTCATCGTGTAAGTAAATTGATACGATTATTTTCAATGATGTGCTTATCTTCAGGTTTTGATCCCCATTAGTCAACGACAAGATGTTGACTGTGGGGATAGAATTGTATTTCTTTTTTTAAAATTTCTGCCTCGTATGGAAAGTAAGAGAAAGGGTATTTTTACATATAGTTTTATCCTGATGAAGCTATGTGCTTAACAATAAAAACAGGATTACAGGAAGCACAATTTACTTAGTACGTTAAATCAAAATTTGAGAGGAGGCTCACTTTATGTGTCGTATCTCAACTTCTTTCGTAAATATTGACTAAGTAAGATATTAGGCATGTGTATTGTATAACAATATTACAAGATATATAATTCCTCGGGGTTACTTTAAGCTAAACAGCAGTAATAATAATTCCCGACTGTGAAAACATTCTGATCTGCAGGTCATTGAAATATTATTGGTATTGTTACATGCTGCCTTGTTGAAAGGAAAATAAAACCTACAATTTCATTATTGCATATTTTGCCCGTCTCATTATAACTCACCAAGTGAATCAACCGTTAGGTGCAAACGGTGAAGATTTTATTAAGTTTAATATGGACAATTGGGGACCCTGGTTCGATGAGTGGATTGGTTACCTGAAGATTGGCTTCAAGATTATCAATAACCTCAGCAACATAATTTTAGTTCACTCGGCATCAGAATTTGGAGAGATAGTGAAAATGTGATTGACATAACGAACCATCTAAATCCTTTAAGCAGCAGTGTGAAGACAGATTCAATACGACCAAAACTCCTGGAATTAACGCCAAAAAAGGTTCTATATGGCAAATTAAAGATGTCAAAAATCCTCGGATAAATACGGTGAAATGAGTTGGGACATGCTCTGGACATGGACATGAGTTACCGTAATAGCGTTCATGATTATTTTTATTATAATGCATATAAAGCTGATAGTAACAATGTCACAATGTAAGTAGTTAGTAATAATTGTATAAACGCATACTTACATGCTACAATGAAAGCAGGCCGTTTCATTACACACTGGAGTCTCATTGCCCCAAAGTCATGTTAGGAAATATTAAGTACAAATTTAGCAAGTATTTAAATTGTGTATACTTACCTTAAAAATCCGTGAAACAGGGTGTTAGATCATATCTGCAGTAACCCTCATGATAATTACTATCTTCGGCTAATGTCTCAAAAGTACCGTACAAATTTCGGCTAATGTCTCAAAAGTACCATACAAATGTCTGGAGCTGGACCGTGGATCCAAAAGCCTTTTTGTACAATGGTTTCATGCAAAATAAATTTTTTTACACTAATGGCTTTAGCCAAATGCAAAATCGACCAATTTGTCTGAGAAACTGACGAAAAGTCCAGGAGTAATTAACGCACCGGTGCATAAAACATTTCATTCCTGATGCTTAAAACAGCCAGTAGTCAACACAACCGAAACTTGGCGCAAGATTATTAAATCTAGTTTAAAGCATTAAAGTTGTATTTGTATGTTAACACTACTAGGGTTCTGTGGTCAACGCTAAAGATGATAACTGGGACAACCTCCATGTAGAGCGTTAAACTCTCTCTTAAATCAACTTCCACGGTTCCATCAGTTCCATGTGTAAATATGTTTGTCTTATTCTGCGGACTGGATTCTCTCGCTTATATATAGACAGATATTGCGTTTATATTTCATTGCTTTACTGATTTTTTTAATTTTGGGGTACAGCTCGAATTTAGTTCTTACATGTTGAATTACTATACTAATTCTCTATTATTTTATATGGCGGTAGCCAGTAGCCATACCTAAATTACGTTTTCAGTTTCCAATATTTCTTTAAAACGATTTCCTGAAACTTTTAATTAAGTCTTATACTTACTATACATACTTCCATGTATTATTAATACAACTTGGTCAAATAAAATTCACAAAAAATTAATGTTGGAATTTGGACATGCACGATAAGCAAGGAAAAGAGATCAAACTATTTTTGGTTACAATATTACAGTATTCGATTGTGGTAAAATACTTTGGTTCATTTACATAATAGATTGGACAAATTTTTTGAGGCTAAATTCTCTCGTGGACAACTTATTTAATGAGTATTTTTATTTCTGTTGTTTTGGCGGAATACGTTTCCGAATCAGACATTTGTTGGATCGTATTTATTTATATATATTTATTATTTATAGATGGGCGAAATAATTTAGCCCTATCTACAGTTTTGGCCAGAAAATTATTGGATGAAACCGTTGGGCGACAAGGCTTTTGAATCCGAAGTCCTACCAATAATTTCTGGGAAAAATACATTAATTGTGCCTATGTCGCAGGAATTTTTTCAGTATTGGCATTGAGATGTTGCATCTTGCATCAATGCCACATTGAGGCGGCAGACGTCCTGCTATTTATAGAGTTTTCCTTCACTCGTTACGATATAATCGGAGTAACTACACTTTCACTCGTGCATGCATGACCAATTTCTAGGGCCATTAAAAGTTTTCTAAATCCAATCCACTGTATACCACCAACACAGAAGTTTTTCCGGTCTTCGACGCGTTTATAGTAGGGCTTTCTCACTCCTCTCATCACCAAGTTGTCTCACCAGTTGATTGGTTTCCTCCGGCGGTTAACTTTTCAAACAACAAATTATTTCATTGTCATCGGCTTTTGATTTTCTCCTGAGTGAATTTCTATCTGAAAACGCATTAGGTTCTTCAGTTATGAGTGGAAGTAGGAGGTTAAATCCAGAAAATAAAGCATGGATTAGCATATTAATGGTAAATTCAGGGTTGGAAATTTTTGAATAATTCTCATCAGCCAGTCGCAGAATATTATATGAAAAATTTTATACCCATAGTTCCCTATCTTTGCTTACCAGAACCAGACTAAACCAAAGGCGAGGGGCTGCATTTAATAAAAAAAATGGACGTAAGGACATATTGGAATGTCTGGAGTTTTTAAGTAGCTTTGAATGGTAATCCCGTAGTGTAGTCTATTTGGATATATATTACAATCACCCAGATCCCTTCTTAAATATGTACGTATGCATTGAACTCTAATTTGATGTATATCTTTCTTGTGTATAGGAAACATCGTGTTGCTTCATCTAACGTGCTACAACTTCGATTGCGACTGTCCTTTTACAGGATGGATGTTCCCATTACAAACACCCGTGCACGTACAATTAGTTGAATACTTTGGAAGGTTGTGAGGTACGTTAACATCCCCCAAAAATTACGTACAACAACTCAGATTGTATCATCACTCATTTCTTACATACTTCTTTCAGGATATTTGAAGAAAGAACGTAATCCAATTGTGATTCTCCAGGCTAGTAAAAGGGCACATGGATGAGTAACTTGAGAATGTCAGAGACAAACCTAAATAACAAAAATTTGGGATTGTTTTCGAATGTTGAACAACAAGTAATGGTTCATAGTGTTAATACTCTGAGACTTGTCATCGTTAGGAACTATAGGAACTTTAAAGCTCTATTTTGTGTGTTTGCAATTAAAGTGCATGTGAAGTTCACTTGCCTCACGTGTGGTCCATATATATACGGTCCACCTTATAGCAAAACTAAAGGCAAATAGGCAAATATACCACTTTACCCCTACTACCATGTAATGCAAGCAATAAGGCAGTATTGAACCTGATAATAAGACGACGCTTAATGTTAATGTTCTCTCATGCAGGAGGCTTGTGTTATTAATGGTCTTGCAAGTTGATGACTTAAATTTTATAGGAAGAATATTGGCTAATACAAGAGCACTAAGAGCAAAGGAGTTTCAAATGTAATAATTAAGCTAAAGTATTGTAATGATACTTACGGATAAATAATGATGACAGTTGAATACTATATATGTATGTAAGACATTGGCAAAGGTTTCTTTTTTGGTTGCAATTATAATTCAATTTGAATTGTAACAGAGAAGAGACTTTACGAGGAATTCCTAACTCGTTCAGCTGCACAGTATACACACAATTTACAGCTAATTCTGAATGAATGGACGTGTTTTCCGCCTTTGTAGTCTCATTCTCGATTGAGATTGTCAGGGTCTTTTCGCTGTCTTCATGACTTCTCTTTCTTACTTAATACTTAAGTAAGTACTTACTTATATTTTACTTATATTGCTCCTTCTTGGCGTCTTTTGGCTCTTGCTGCTTAGAATCTGTCTAGCAAATGGATTCCAAGGAAAAGAGTTGGGCGCAAGCTGGTTGTCATCTGTATCACCATCACCCTAGAATCCAACTTCAAGCAGATAGCCGCATCCTCATCTTCTAAAAGGTACTACTACCACTATAGTAAAAACGTCATGGGAAATTTTATTCTTTGTTTCAGAGGATGTGGAGGCATAAGTCTCGTGAACCAAAGACATTTCTGATTGTTTAAAAAGGAGTTAAAAGTGACCAAGCAACTTGTTTTTTTTGGAATCATGAAGATCAAATACTTTGATTAAATTAATAAGAACCATCGTCAAAAAAGCAAGGATACTCACATCTCTAGCTCTCAACCTTATGGGCTATATTTGCTCAAGGAAAATTCTGATTTCCGAACATCACACCACTTTAATTCCTGAAGAAACTGTACATAATGAAAGTGTTTTATTAACTTTATCCATGTGCAAAAATATTCAGCAACGTGGTTTAGCTGTTAGGTGTTGTTAGAGCAGTAGTAGCGACTTTTACGAGCAAACATATAGCAGCAATGAAAGCCAGCAAAATTCCGTGTAAACGTTACTGTATTAGAGTTATATACTTGTATAATTAAGGAAGATTGTCGTTTGTCTGAAAGAAGAGTTGGTTGTGAGCATCGCCATTATAATTTACCTGGTCTTGTCTTTTTATCGTTGAAGAGAGAGGAGGGGATTGATTTGTTTCCTCTGTTCAGTGTAAGTATAGTGAGTGAGTGCAATTAATGAAACGTGTATAAGTTTAATACGTGCATCTAAATTTTGTCGTGGACGTTAATGGTAATGTTAGGTAGTAGTTACTACGTCCACTACCTCATGAACGAGTTTTTCTACTGTTGGTTTTGCTACCAGCGTGTGCTTTAGTGAATGGTGATATTGGTGATAATAGGGAGTTGAGGAGAGACACATTGGGGATACCTTCCAAATGGCAGTGAATTTAGCAAGATTGAAACTTTCTGCCGGAATTTTAATGTTCATGCTATTATTTCAAATGTCAGTTGCTATAATCCGGTCACGGAGAAGCTCCGACGCTGAAGAAGTGAGAATTAGGGTAAGCCAGCCTTTTTCCTTTTGGTTGTACGTAATGTATAGGCAGGTCTTTTGTAATTGAGGTTCAAGTATAATTTTCTAACCATTTATCTTCACCCTGTAACATGCTTCATGTCATATTTGAATAATAAGGATGGAGCTTAGAGTACATATCTATTGACATAGCATGAGCTCAGGTAGACAAGTCCTCTGCAAGATCTCCCTGTTTAGCTTTGCTCCTCACTTGTTTTGTCATGTCATTCACACTATACCGTAGTAGTCATATCTGACTCCCTCCTTTTACCCTTAATGGATTTATTCTGTTTTTTCTATTCTGTAACAGCAAGAACAGTTGCGAAGTTGGAATTGTGGCACTCCAAAGCCTAGACTAGTTTATTTGCTGGATGAGCACAAAAATTTAGAAACCACAAGTATCTTATGGATCCCCAATGCCGCAATCTTACACCGGTGTGAGCCAGCTTTAGGTAAGTGGATTTAGTTAATAGGATAATTATCTATCATTTAGTTAGGCCTAGGTAAACATTATTTTTTCCTATCATTTCTGGCTATTCCTTCAATGATATAATCCTCTGACAATTTAATTAAATAATGAGGATAACAATTTCCTTGGAGCAGAGCACAACAGTTGGGGCAAAGCAAAGACTTCAGTCACAGTAAATAATATTTAATATTTGATAAAAGGCAATGATCTATGTATCGTTATCGTTAGCATAAATACCTGCTGAGAGAATTTTTTTGTATGAGTCCCGTCAAGCGACCATTTGGAAAAATTTTGATAGTTATTTAATAATTTGCATGGCAGAACGTCTACTGCCAAATTTCTGTACTGTGTGTAGCCCATTATACTCTAAGTGTCTGAATTGTTACAGTTATAATGTCACACCAATTCTAGGTATTATCCATTAAATTCAGGAGTACATACGTTGAAGTTATTTGTACCCCTTTTAAATATTTGATAAAAGGGCAATCTTCGAATTGCGTTATTTATTGAATTTACTTAGTACAGGAACTGTGAGTCACTTATCACTTCATGCAGCATATTTCATTAAAACAAGGTATAATAAATTATAATGGTCAACAACATCGTCATTTATGCCTAAGAATAAAATTAGTCATCAAAAATTACTTAAGTAGGTTTTTTTTAAAACTTGAATTAAACTCTTGCTTCTAGCCTGACAGCTATACAGTGAAATAATAATGATTATTTTAAAAACCCTACATACATACACGTACTTTGTATTTTGTATTGCTTCAGTCTCTTTCTCCACGATTTCTGTTCTATCTGTATTGACAATGTAAACCCTCCAAGTGTTACCCTTAGCTTTTGATGTAATAACTATCATTCGAAAGCTTCTCTGCGAGTGCTTTCCGGAAATATCTACCATATCGTTTTCGAGAAAAAATAAGAAATCATTTAAATACATGCAATATACCTTATTTTATCCCCGATTTAGCCCCTCCATTTTGATTTTCCTCCGATTGTTGAACCTCCGATCCGATTGGAATGATATTTAGCAATTCTGAAAACGCACTTTCAATTCTTTTAGATTCGAATTGATAAGAATTGTGTTAGATCATTTTCGAGCTTGTTCACATTTCAACACCATATGGCTTAGTGTGCATAAAATCCCACTCGCATATTCTGGGCAGCACATATAATTGTGGTGGCACATTTGATCAATTACATTTTTGATGTTTTTAATGTATTGTTGCTGAAAAAAGTTTGCTATTAAATTCATCCTGATAAATGATGGAAAATATAACTTCAGTTTATATCTGTTTCGGTTTGATACAAATATTATCCAAAATTTTGAATGAACTCGCTCGAGAATTCGTTGTTTATTGAAAATTGATAAGTGCGTGTGTTCTGTTAAGGAGTACATTAAGGGGGAAAATAAGAATGTATTTTGCCGTCCCAAATGGTCAGAGACAAAATTATTTCAAAATTTCCAAATTTAATCCGGGTCATTTTTGACTTTCGTCGATACATTTTCTAACGGTCTCGTATTAAAAAAAAGTATTATCACCATTTCAGTCTGTAGAAACTAATGTGTTAACTGTAAAATGTATGCTTAAATGCTTCATAAAAATTGATCTCCATTTTTAGGCCCGTTTAATTTCGTGGAATCAAATTTGTATTTCAACCGTAAGATAGATGTATCAATCATGTGATGAACCTGTGTGCAGCTAATTTTCGAAGACGTGACGACAATGAACATTGTCAACAAGTAACATTTCCTGTAAGAGCGTTCAAATATGTATTTCCCCGATTTAGAAAATGCGGGGATATTTTATGCACACTAAGTGTTTTTATATTGAAATCTGGATCGAAAATGATCTAACGCAGTTTTAATGCTTAAAAAAAGCACTTTCAGAATTCCCAAATGTAATTGCAATCGGACCGGAGGTTCAAAAATCACAGAAGATCAAGATGTAGGTGCTAAATCGGGGATAAAATATCGTATTTTGCTTGAATTTAAACGAATCTTTGCCAATTTTTTTCTCGAAAACGAAGGCCTGCACAGATATACGGTAGATACTTCTGGAAAGCACTCTCCAAGAGCTTACCAATGACATTTATTACATCAAAATCCGAGGGTAACACTTGAAAGGTGTACATTGTGAGTGTCCTTCGTGCACTTCTGTAGTCTAACTTTAAGTGTATTTATCACTTGTGGTTTGAAACTCACAGTAAAAGACTACGAGCGGTTCACTTCTTGGCTTGACATGGCCTTGACTCTAACACATCTGATTTTTTTGGTTCCTCGTTAAATATTGATGGACAAAGTACTGAAAGTGTTTGTTTGTTTGTATGGAAGGCATTCTGTTACTCTTCTTAGCACTGTTTAGAAGCAAATATGTAATGGGGAACTTCTTTCCCTACAAATAACAAATAATGGTAGGCAGGGGGATACATATGTTTGCCGCCTTCTTAATCACATATCACACTGATGTCCGGAGAAACTTATGTCAACTTAAAAAGGTTAATTATGACGATTGCATTTTATTACCCACGTGTACATGCTTAGTTTTTATGTGCATGTTACAGATTAAATTGCCATGATCATTCTTTGTATATAACTAATTAAAGTCACCAAATGTACACATATGTATGCATGGAAGTAATATTTTATGTATGTGCATTTTCATGCATACGCGGTCTCAAGTAGAGTAAATATCTAAATTCTAATAAATTGTGTATTGACTCTTGACTTGAAAAATCTTTCGTAAACAATGCCCTTGTTTTGAGCATAATAATTCACATTTTATTGATCAATATAAATTGTTGGTTCTAGTGCATTTGTATCAAAACAACAAGTAGACCAATTATAGGGTTGAGGTACTTGATAAAATCCCAACTCTTCGTAAGCAACTTGTCCAATAAAGATTCCTATGACAGAACATTTTACATGTCTAAGTATTCAGGGATTACCTATTAGTAACTATATATTTAATAAGCGCACAGTGTGTTGTAAAAAATTGAAATGTGCATTTGTATTTAATGTTACAGGTTACTGCCAGAAATATCCCTCACAAGCTTGCCAACCCACACAAGGGACTATCAGAGATGTGTCCATCGTGTTCCAAAAAATAAATGTCCAGGATAGTCAGAGTGAATTTTTGAGACTCAACTTTAAAAATCATACTTCGTGTAGTTGTTCTGCAGTAAGCACAACGGCAGTGACGTGCACATGATGTCTGATAAATTTAATTCTATGTGAGTCAAATCTGTATAGCTGGTATATTTCCGTTTGAGAGTGAAAAGTTAACCCGCAAGACTGGCTATTTTTGCTGAAAATTATTTATAGAAAAATGAAAGATGAAACGTTTTATATTTGATTGTGCTTCTACTCAAGAAGAATATATTTGAAGATACTCGACGAATGCAATCAGAGTATCATCCTTCTTGACGGCTTCCCATTTGATGAACGTTTTTTTATGACACCACCGCGGTCAATAAAATCTGAACATTCGTCTATACTTCGCTTTGATGCTAACAAAATGTGAAGGATTCTGTACCTTTTTTGAGCCTGTGATATTAGACAAAATAGACGACTGTAGAAGAAAATAAATGTTAAACATGCCATTAGTGAGATAAGTGACAAGATCAGTGCATGACGTTGCGTTGGGAAGATTAGCCTCAATAATTATTATTTATTCCTTCAAATATGATTTGCTTGACTGGATACCCCAACGACTTTTTCATGTGTTGGAGTTGGAGGACGTAGCTTTGTCGTTTTATAATAACAAGTCTAAGAAAAAGAGTTACTATAAATTTATAAAACATCATTTTATTTGTCAACGCCAAATTCTATTTATTCCCAAAGGTTATTCAGTGGTATTCTCAACATTTCAATTCAACATGAGTCAACTTCGACGCGGTACAATATTCTAAAGAAGGTATTTGTTCCTAATCACAGTTAATTAAAATCCCTGTTATCTGTAGCAATGCTGCATGTAGGTTGCAGTCCTCCTCCAAATTCGTAGGAACACAATATAATTGACTTGCTTTAAAAGTTTGATTCAAGCTTAAATGAATGTTCGAAGCTTTAAAAACTTCACTTGATGTGTGTAAATACGTAAATAAACTTTCAACAAGTGCAAGGCGGAATGGATGTACTTAATATTCTCAAAGTTCCCCATTTCCTATGTGAAGTATGTATGTATATATGCAATTATAGATGCGGCTTTGTGCAATAAACGCTGGACGCAAATCCGTGACCGACCGGATGCTCGATTTTATTATTAATGGACTGATTGTGAGGAATATTTTCGCAGTTACTATATAAGCGTAAAATCTTCCTGGCACAATATTATTGTTACAGCTATTTTTTGACTATGATATCCTAATGGTACAAGTAACTATTATTTATTTTGTTATTTCCCTTATGTGAAATTATTATTGTTACAGATATTTACTACATTCTAGTCGAATTTTAACTCTGTAGTGTATGTTATTGTAGAATTAATTGAATTATTATTATTGTTATTCGAAAAAGTATTTATTTCTCACACTGATTCCAACTCCGTGCAAAATGAATTTTGTGGCTATTTGAAATAACGCGATCGTCTGTTGCTTAAGTGTGTATACATTAAATTAAGATATTATTTTGTAATTTGAAATAGGAGGAAGCGAGCAAAAGTAAATAAATTCAGTGCAAAATGCTGCAGATATGGAAAATGATGTTCAATTGTGTTTACTGGAGTAAGTACATAAATAGTACTTACGTTGGAAACTGGAAAGTATTTTGTTTACCTTACGGCAACTTTGTACTAATATTCTAAAAGTCCTATGAGTGTTATGTTAGTTGTACTGTTGTACGTTGTACATGTACATAGTAAAATGGGGTGGACTGGATCAGCCTGCAGCGACAGTGGCAGTGGCAGTGAGTATAAATGAGCAATGGACATATGAATTTATGTGATTATATTTAGTTGTGGGCTATGTACACTCTAATGATTGTGCAGGATGAATCAGGACACGTAAGACCATGATGTAAAAATGATTGGAAGATTGGAACGCTTTCACAAAGCAGAATTACTGCTTTGGTGGTTTTTACGAGACTTCAAAAGAAATTAGCATATATTCCAGTCCGACTTGTATTACATTGGATATGGAATGTTTGAGGGGTACGTTTTTGTAGAGAATATTTCTGAGAATTAAGCTGGCGAAAATTACGTAGTCAATATAGTACAAGTTGTTTTTACGCTGGCTTCGGTATCAAGGTCAAAATAATAGAGTTGTTTTGTTTGGATTCATCCATAGCAAAGGAATTGTTTCAATCAGTGACATTTGATACGCCCTGTTTCTCCTGTTTGTCTTCGACGGTCTTCAGGAACTGGAACTGTGGCGGATAAAGCAATATTCCGGTCAGTTTTGGTCAACGGCGTGTCTTGGGAAGCTGCGGCCCTTCCTCGGACATCTAATGCTTGTTGTTCAATGACTTTTGCCTCATTCTTATTCTCCATTTCTCCTTCCAGATTTTGAAGGAAGCCCAAAAGCATATTTAACGCTTTCCTGCAAACGTGGAACTTTTGTTAATTTTGTCCAACAAATATTAAAACTATACATTTTTATGGATGAGAAATGTTTTCACTTGTTCTCATCAATCTTGGACTGTAAAACAGTCTGAGCTGCTCGAAGTTGAAGAACCTCTTGAGTCAAGCCATACTGAGCATCATCTCGGGTAAGTTCAACCCCAAAGCGGTAGGTGCGGTGTTCCAGACGGGTCTCTGCTAATTTTAGTTTGTTTGTTTTGTCCAAAAGAGCGTCTTCCATATCTCGTATTTCCGTTTCCACCTTGCACATCTCTTTAAGAATCTGTGGTAATTAATAAGCATATAGATTCATTTTTTATGCGTGAATTACGTTATGCATTTGAAAGGGATTTTAAAGGCTAAGGTTTAATATCTACCTTATCCTTTTGGTGACAGAGGTCCGATGTTGTTCTATGATACTCATGGAATCGTTTTCTTAGCTGGAAATCTGTCACTTCTCGCTGAGCTTTTAATTCATTCTGTGTTTGATCAATAGTGAGTAACATTGCTTCTCGAAGCTTCATTGAGTTTGCAAGTTCACAGTCTGCCCTGAGCTTATTGTACCGGCTTTGCTCTTCCCAAGCTTGAGGTGTCATCATTCTAATGATTCAAGGAGAAACAAAAGATAACATTTTTACTCTGGATAAGTAATTTACGGGTCAGTAAATTATTTAAATTCCAATTGCTTGAACATAAATATTCTGGGATATAAAATATGACTTAGTTTTATATAGGAATTAAATAGTAATGTTGTTTAAATAACCCTTTAGGAATTCGAAGAGGGTCAGGGCGGAAGGCAATCTCAGATGATGTTTCAGAGAGCCCCAGAAGATAGCGATCAATGTCAACAGAAATCACTTTCTCGTTCAAATCTCTCAAAATTAGTTGGCGAGATTCTTGAAGACGTGCAATTTGATGCCACGATTCTTGTCCCTTTTTCTCAAGCGCATTCCGAGTTTCTTTGATGATACAACTTTCCTGGTAGTTAATATTTTACAATTTTTTTTAAAACTTCGGTTGATTACGTTAGAGATATTCAGTTATCTAAAGTCCAGATATGAAGAGCTGTGAAATTACTTTTATTAGTTCTTGCTGTGCTTCATCCATTACATAATCATTGCCTCTACGCTGCTCCCTGATGCTCAATATCTCATTAACGATGTCCATGTCAATAACCTGGGATTATGCGACGAAATTTACAATTTAGTGTTATTTTCAGCACTGTAAATTGGACTAGTAAAATGAACGTAGTTTTCTTGTACTTTTGTTTCTATGGCCTGTTCGACGGCTTCCTTTGCAGCATCTTGCTTTTTAATTTCCAGGTCAATAGTAGCAATGGTTTGTTCTAGTGCTACTCTCCAGTTGTCGATTTCAGTTACTCTGCAATCAGCACACGGTAATTTGTAAATTTCGGTAATTTGTCGGTATTTTTACTGATGTTGGATTCGAAAAAAAAAATACGAGCACTGATCAATGAGAATCAGTAATCAGCATTTTGAATTTTGATTTGAGATTCCAACCTGTCTCGGATACGGTTGTTGTTTCTGTAATTATCCCAACGCGCTTGAATCCCCGTCTCATTTCGTATAGATCTGCCTTCATGTCGAATCTGTTTGTACGTGGTACAGATCAATGGTGAATGATGTGATATATTTACAAAGTTTGATGTTAAATCAAGAGTTTTTTCCAACTCGAAAAAAATAAGGTTTACCCGTAATGTGTCCTCTCGTTGCTGTTCAGCTAAATTAGCAAAATTCCAGGTAAAATGATCCCAATCGGATTTAGATTTCAGAGATGCTGGTTTCTCCAGACGGCATGTTATTTTTCCTAGCATTTTTATTAATTGCTAAAAATTATCTATATAAATCAGCACAGTTATTAGCAGAGCTGGACTTTATTACAGAAACACAGAAGAAAGGACTAGTGCTAGTATAATAAATAGTTATTTCGGGAAATTCCAGCACTTCCAGCAGCAATACACTTGCTGAGCTTTAACGACAACGGTACCGGTAATGATGATGGAGAAAGACTGAAACTCTACTGAAATAAAATGTTCTGGGTGTATATGTAGCTTGTGCGTTCTTTTTCTTGGAGCCAAAATCGTTAGAAATTAGAAACACAAGAACGATGAAAAACCTCCACTTCATTCGTAGTACCTAAAGGAGTTCAAAAAACTGCAAAAAATTAGCTTTGCGATGCCGCAGCGCAATTTTATCTGAAAATTGATTATTGTGTTGACTGGAAGATAGATTTCGGTTACCCTGGTATCCCAGTCGATTGAGACTTCTGTTACCACCTTCACGGGATCCATCAGCTTGGAATAGTTGGAATGTATGCATTACACGTTGCATTACAATGTAATCAATAATAACAACCCTCTATTTAAAGGTCCCCAAACCATAACCCAAATTTCAAATATCAGAGTATGCAATCACAGAAAACTTACGTAAGAATTATGATTTGCTTAACAAGATTGGTTTATTACAAATTACAATTATTATGAAGATAAAGCTACCACAGTACACAAAATAAAGGTGGTTATTTTTACATACATAATTTTCACCGAAACTTTATGTTTTCTGAACAACCCATTGTTTATCATGCTCATCCCACGATTTTGTTAGTACCCAAATATCGACATCTCCTGAACTGGTAATATATTTCACTTCAATATTCGTTGTGTCCACAACGTCGTTTCTCCGGGTAAAAAACACTCCTTGTTTAGAATTCATATCCCATTTTAACAGATCTGAGGTAGACGCTTCATCTTGTGAAGCCAGTGATGGTCCATTAGCTATTGTTGTAGTTTCGTCTAACTCCCAATCCATCCACAAGGCAACACCATTTGGAGGACAGTGGAATCTTTGGAACGTTACTGGCTCATGCGTAGCCACCAGTTTTGATTGTGTGAGGTCAATTGTAGCAAAATTCATTTCGTCGCTTAAACCTCTTCCTTTGTACTCCCACAGAGGCTGAGCATCAATACGGTGGTCCGTTAAATCAGAAGCTCGCTAAAATAAAGTTAAAATCCCGAATAATATAGTTAATTATGCTAACATATGTGCTTCTTTCTGTAATTTGTTAGTTTTATTGAGCATATATGCACATTTTTGCTTTGAATCCAAGACATGAAGACATACTTCAAGAAATAAAAGTTGAATTTAGCTTACCAAAACTAAATTGTCGAAGTCCTGGAGATCGTAGCCAGGGTTAGCGTCATCGCAACTTTTGACCACATTAACAGGAGCTTTAATATGATGCAAGTCTTCAAATTTAACAGCTATACCTTTCAAGTAAGCTTTAGACGGAATTATTCTAACATTCTCCGCCAAGCTCCAACTTAAAGCATCCTTCGCATACCAGAAGTACAAATTATTCCAAGGAAGTACGGAAGAGTGAAAATAAGGATCGCCCAGAACTATATCTACCTGAAATGTAATAATAAATTAGTAATTTGCCAACAACATAAAATGAAATAACTGGTCATCCAGTTCATGAAAACGTCTCATATTGAAAATTTACCTTCAAATCGTTCATGTCTGATGGTTTAATTTCTTCAGGCCTTTTTTGAATCACTGTGATTACACTTTCGAGATTGTTAAAACGAATTAATTCTTTCATCACACGGGCACTGTGGGCATGTTCTTCCAATACAAAAACTTTTTTGGCTCCTATACATGCAGCCATTAACGGTAAAATTGACCCTTCGCTTAAAACCAGGCAAACAGTTTCATCAGGATTGATATATTTTTGGAGAACAGATATAAACTGACTATTCCTACTGTTGTCATTCAACATCCCTATACGAGTTCTACTCAAAGCAGTATGTATACCACATTCACATACGGGTCTCTCTAACACAGGTACTTGCTGATTTAACATGTCTTGCTTTTTTCCAGTTGCCCGACTTATTTGATACCACAAGGAAAATTCGTCGTGGAAAGCTTCCATTGTTAATCTTTCGCCCGCCTGCACGACATGGGGTTCGGGTAAGTAGTAAGCACACTGCATCCAATGATCTTTCCAAGTGGGCGTAAATTTTTTATTGCCTACGTCCCACCACTCAGGTTGCATGGTGATGACAATTTCACCTTCAGGATCCATCATAAGCAACCACCAAGTGAAAATCGCACCACATTTGCCCGAAGCTTTACTTTGAAAATTCACGAGGGATGTACGATATTCCGGAGTTCGTTCATTATGCTCCGTGTAGTTGAAGCTGAGATACCAAGTGTAGTAGCATTAGTAAAAGTTTAAAAAATTGAACAAAAACTTCTGTCTTCGTAAAATAAAATGTTTACATACTCGAAAACCTTCATTGGAGACGATAACGAAGTAAACAAGCTCGGGCTTAATTCACTAAGCTGAAGATCATGAACTGAAGGTACCCCGGAACATGTAAAAATGGACGGAGGAAAGCCGATATTCCTGGCATTAGGAAGGTCAACAGGTTTAATAACGTTCCATTTTTCCACCACGGGACAATCTACAACCATTGCGTATATTTCTGCTGCATGAGGAATTACCTGACTTCCGTCCTGCAATTAATTATGCACAATTACTGACTAATTCAACTATCAAACATTCCTTATCTATACGAATTTCCGAATTTGCATTTGTAACAATTTGCTTTCCTCCCTCTACGAACCTCCAGCAGAAACTCATGTGCGTGATTAAAAGTATCGATAGCACCTTCGCCAATAAGTTCCGTGTCATAAACCTCTGTAACCAGGATGTTGGCTCTTGTGTCCATATCTTTCCCAGGCCCGACTTGTAGATCTGTAGAACGTTTTGGAATCAACTTAATTTTGTCTTCGCAACCATTTCTTCTAATTACTTGAGACGCACATTTAGCCATGGGTTCAAATGCCTGCAGTCAAAATAATTGCATTCTATAAATTACATCTACACCATAATACCTACCTCTCATACCTAATAATTATCTCTCAGACATTTCTCCACAACTCTAAATCCACAAATACCTTACTTCACAAGCATAAACCGTGTCCGCCCCATGTCTCACAGCCATCATCGACAAAAGTCCTGTTCCAGTTCCAATGTCAAGTACAACCGCCTTCCCTCCCGTCGCCTTCACCTTCCTGATTGCTAAGGCCAGAGCTCTCTCATACTTCTGATTCTGCAAAAACAACCAAATCTATTCTTCCAGAACTGTCCTCCTCAACATCACAATTTAAAACAACTACTTACTCTATCAAAATCATGCAACATATCAGCGTACGCCGAACGAGCAATTTCCTGGTAGAAATCATACTGCTCCGGCTGTTCCTCCCACTCAAACTTGTTCTTCGTCGGGTTGAATTTCTGGACAAAATTGACCACCGGCTGCATTCCCATCGTTTCCAAAGAACTACTCCACCTTCTGGTAATTACTTCCACAAATATTTTCCTCCTCAAGTTCTTCCCAATTCCCACAATTAGCGACCGCATGCACTAGAAATTCCAAACAAAATCAATTTTCATAAAAATGCAATCACAACAATTTCCAAAAATTTTTTATCTTCAAATCAATTTAGTTCCCCGAAGTCACAAACATTTACAACAACAAGCAAACCACATAATCAAAATTATTCCATCATCTAGTACTAAACTAGCAACCAAAATTGTATGATTAAGATTAAAAGCATATTACATACCTTTACTTTCCTCCTCTTCAGACTCGTTACTCAGTAAAACCCTTTTAAATTCCAATGATTTATTTAATTAATTACTCGCCGCAACAGTAATTTTTTCTCAGCTTCTACTACTAATTTTCGAAAATTATTACTGAATTCCAATATAATTAATTATTACAAATAATTTCCAAGCAAAAATCCTACCGCCGCCGATATTAACTCTAATGACAATGTAATACTCTTACAGTGTGAAAAAAGCCGAAAAATCAACGTGGACCGTGGACGTGCACTGTATCAAGTTTTGGTTGGATTTAACAAAAAATATTATCATGCTTTATCTATTTAAAAAGCTAAAAGAGCGCCAGACGTTTCTTCCCACAGTTTAGTCCCCCTCCGTCTCGTCTCGACTGCATAAGATAACTTTGAGCCCACCGCTCACAGATGGTCATCTTGGAAGGATGATATGTAATTTCGACGCTATATGTACTTACATTGCATGATATTCAAGACCAAGTCATATTCACTCATAACAATGAAATTAATAAAGCCTTCCCTTGGTCAATAGTTAGTAACTCTTCCTATAAAAATAATATTTGAAATTAGCATGAATTAATGTGAATGTTTAACTCTGGAATGGAATTGGATTGGCTCAGGATTAAAAGTATAAATACCCGTCATTTACTCACATGTACTTTACATACTTTGTACTGGACGAAATAGCTTCTACAGCGTGGTGGTTGCGTTGGGTATGTACTAAAGATGAAGAGAGTGGAAGGGGAAAGAGTTGTTTAAGCCTAAATAGTGAGAGAGAATTCTGTCCTTGGAATTGACTGAGCGCGGGATTACGGGAGGCAGGTCATAGAAGCAGAACACTTGCGTAATCGTTCGATTATTCTTGAGTCAAAAGTGGAGAAGAGGAAAAATATGTCAGCCTCGAGAGGCCGATTAGAAGTGGAAAGTCGATTGGAAAAATATACTTACTTGCAGTAGTACAAGCCTGAGGAAGAGTCATATTCAGACGGACTTTCATCATTTCAAGCTCGTTTCTCAATTAATATCAAAATGTCCAACTGTGGTAAGGTTTTTCATGAGGAAATTTTTATTTTAAGTGGAGGAATTTTGGGAGAGGAATGGAGTAGATACATCGTCAATTGAAACCATTACCCCTATGTGTTTTCTATGTGTGTGTGTATGTGTGTGGTGCAAATCTTCGTGGATTTGAGTTTTTTGTCCGATAGCTTTTACGAGTATTACAGATGCAAAAATAGTGGAATGTCTTTGATAAGGAAATATTTTGAAAAAAAATGAGGATATGTGAGCATTTATGAGGAAGAAGAAGGGAAATGAAAGGTTTTTGAAGGAATTTAGGACGGATTAATTTTAGCGTCTTTTACGGATGGGGAGGATTTAGTGGTGAAATGTGATGTATAGGATTGTGGATTTAGGGGATTTTTTTGATGGAGTTTCACTTGATTGGCCAGCAGTGTGTTATGGAGATGTAGATGGTATTAGTTAAGTGGGAAGGGTGATGGGATAGAATTATGGAGGATATTTTGTTCGCAATTAAATGCATAGGGATGGAAGTTTGGGTATGGAACTGGAAAATTGGATGCTGTGGCTAGAAAATATTTTTAAGGTTTCTAGAGAATGTTGGAGAGGGTGGGGAAGTGGTGAAAGGTGTTGGTAAATAATGTATTTATTTAATTGCAGTGGTACCCAGAACGTTTAGATTGCTGGAAGAGTTAGAGCAAGGTCAGAAGGGTGTTGGTGATGGTACTATCAGTTGGGGTCTAGAGAGTGACGATGACATGACACTTACATCTTGGACTGGCATGATCATTGGACCACCCAGAGTAAGTTTTTAGATGTTTACGAATTTAGTTGGGCGATTTAGTGTTTTGTTGATTTGTGGATGAAGTTGTGGAAATGAAATGATTTTGAGGAAGTGGAATGGTATTTGATGTTTGATATTGATTGTGTGAAGACTCCTTATGAAAATCGGATGTACAGCCTCAAAATGGAATGCGGAGAGCGCTACCCGGATGACGCACCTGTCGTAAGGTTTTTATCACGAATCAACATGAATTGTGTTAATAGTACCTCTGGCGTGGTGAGCAGTGAAAGATTTTGATTTAATTTTGATTAAATGATCAGATTTTGTTGTGTGTGGAAGTGTTTGTTAAAGCAAGTGAGAATAATAGATGTGAATTTGATTAGGTGGACAGTCGTCAAGTACCGATTTTGGCTAGATGGACGAGAGACTATACTATAAAAACTGTTCTTCAAGAACTCCGGAGACTTATGACAGCGAAGGATAATATTAAATTGACCCAACCACCGGAGGGCTCTACCTTCTAAGTGAATTAGAAATAGTTTCTGAAGTATAGAAAGATCACATGCCTATAACAATTATTACATATTATATATGATGATTGCTGTATAGACGTCTAAGGTTACAAAACAATAATTCTTATTAGATGTAAATTGCATGACCTATCTGAATCTGTAGATTCTGAGGATACCACTCAAGGTATAGGCATAGTGATTTATCCACAGTTTCGGCAAATAATCAATCCTACTTCCTCAACGTAGCGTGATTTTGTTTTAGAAAGCCGAATTTTTTATTCGGGCCCCCTAAGTTCGATGTTTATTAAGTTCCAGATATTTTAGGTTAGCAACTAAGTTTCCATTACAAGCTGTTTAACTACTTTACTTCATTACTAATCTTCAGATATTTCCCTCAAAATATGTACATGTAATCCAATTACTGTCGTATGCTAAATAAGTTTTACTGGAACGGCTGCAAGCTGGTGTCTCCTTAATATATATGTACTCCAAACGCTTTGGTTACTTGTATTTGTGAGTTGTAACTATAACAAAAGTAAGCTTCAAATCACAGTAAATTCGGGTTCTTTAAAATTGTCCAATAAGTATAGGTACATTTTTACTTATGAGAATGTACCGAAAGTTGTTTCCCTTCTAATATTTCATATGTATTCTGCAAAGCCCCTCCGCTTTAAAATCCCAACTTGCGTCACTAATTCAGTGCGTTATTACAGTTGTTTACAAGGTGAGCTCAATTTGGTAATGATTTGTAGGAGTAGGCATGAACTCAGTAAATTACTTATGCTTAACCTCACCTATTACTTACGATTTAAATGGACCCGTAGTTTCAAAAGCTACGTTTTCTGCGTAAAGCTAAATCAAGAAGTAAGGATTTAGTCGAATAAATATTACAATTACTATTTGTGTACTGAAATTTATACAACAAGAATTCTAAGTTACTGCATTTTACTTTAAGAAAGGCTTACTCAATGCAGCCAAACATTTCTTTGAATCAAAATTCACCATGAATATTTAAAGTAAATAACTATTGGTAGAAGTAATTTACTTTAAATCGTGCATTAATAATTTACTTTTAAATACAGCTGGGTGCAATTATTCAATTGCTTTTCGATTACTTACTTAGATTGAAAATAAACGCTTCATCTACATTATGCTGCGACATCTGAGTTCGTTGTTTCACTTTATAAGAATTGAACCTTATATTTGTAATAATATTTAATATACTCGTGTTTTCCTAATTTATAATTGCATGAGTTAATTATACAGTACGTTAAAACATTGAGTCATTAAGGAAACAAAATATCGACTGAAATAAATAGTGGTATGGAGCTGGTAGTAAGGAGAATTAGATTTTTACGTCTCATTCAATTGAATAGAGATATTGAATGAAACAAGCATTGGTCAAAACTGACGTTACTACACGATGAAAGATTTAAAGTTAATTGAATATGTATGAAATATGGATATGGGACAGATGAGACAAATTTTACAAATTCTCTCCTAATCGTAACCTCCAGAGAAAATGTATATGCTACATTTTGTAATGGTGAACATGATATTTGTCTTCTGATGATTATGATTGTTTTATTGTATATTCTGGTATCTACAATGTATTCGGTGCACATTCTGCAATATTTTATTGAACAGTGTTACTTGAAATGCAAAAAGTGTAGCGTATTAGATTATATAGATGAAACGTATAGTGTACTCAAAAGAAACATCACTTATTCTGTAATTTCTTTACATTGCAGCATTATGTTGCCGCATGTATATATTGAATACCAAAATAGTACTACTGTGGGGAAGACACTGAAGTGAGAAGGAAAGGTCTGGTTTGTGTTTCTGAGTTTTACTACATGTAATAATAATACATAATTCATGCTTTAGAATGAGTGATGATTTCTTTTATAAGATGGGAAATGTTGAACCCGATGGATTCGATTTTGTGATGCTTTTTGAAGTAACAATTATTCTAGTATTTCTAAACCTCTTAGTTTTCTGATATTATGCTGTCATATTAGAAATGAAGCTAGTAATATTTGGAAAATATTCTAACTTCTTCAAATATTTAAGTGTTATGTGAAAGATTTTGTCAAAAAGGTAGTTTCACGAAGTGCAAGTATGGTAATAAAACTAATGACATTAAAAACGAGTGGTAATATTTGAATTTTGGTCACCTGTGTCTTTGTTAACCGATTTTTTCAATAACAAGTTGAACGGTGATCGGAACTGCATCTTTAAACATCAATATCCTGGAAATAAGTTAAAAGATGACCTGAACAGCGTCTTTAATAATATTAATAGCAATACACTTGAGATGTTGAGATATGATACTGCACGTTGCTAGCGAGAAATCAAAGTGCTTGCAAACAATGTAACATACAGAGGAAACTGTTATCGGGTGTTTATTTATAATGTGAATTACAATCCTCAGAGAAATTACGGCTCAATACAACTAATTCAGCGGTTTTCTCGTGCAACCACCACGGATCGAAGAAGCCTTGAGCACAACAGAAAAATCACACAGGCGATAATTAACAATGTGGTTTTATTTTACAACTAGTAGTCAGCTACTTATGCTTTACGAATATGGAAATCTGATCAACTGGTTTTGAAACTGCCGAGAACAATACTCTCCGAGTAACATTATCCTCAGGTCTTTATTTGTTATATAGTTTCTACGACTTTAAATTATTCTTTAATAGTTCTCGACTTTTCACGATTTATTTCTTTGGGGCTGTTGGTTTGAAGGCTATTTTTCTACTCTTTAATGTTGACCACTTGTGTCGCTTGATGTAGTAAGTGACCGATATAAGAAAGGAGAAGATGAAAATTGCCTGAAAGAATAACATTGAAGTATGCCGTTAGTGAACTGGAAAAATGCCCATTCTGCTTTTCAATAAGAAAATGTAAATCATACCTTCAAAGCCATTTCTTTTCGTGTATCATGCTCCGGTTCAGCAGCCCATTTGAGGAACGTGCAAACGTCCTTCGTTATTTGGCTGGCATAAGCTGGAGTTCCATCGGAATATTCCAGAACCTAAAACATCATTTTATTTTTCAGCGAGTTTCACTTTTTCACGCCTAGTAAGCAACTTCAAACGTTTTATAACAAAGGACAATCAGCAATTACAATATGATGATACAAAGCCGCCAGCCGCCACGGAAAATACTTACTTCATTATAGATAGCCTGAGCCATTGAAATTGCACCACCAGGGAAGTAGGGATTAAAATATTGCCCATCTCGTAAAACAATTCCAGCAGGCGCGTCACAATAGCCCGTGAGGAGTGCAAATACATAGTCTTCACCACCGTGTCTTGCCGATGTAATGTACGTAAGATCAGGTGGGTACGCTCCATTGTTAGCTGCACGAGCGGCTTCTTCGTTCGGATAGGGCTTGGAGAAAGTATCAGACAACTTTCCAGGGCGTTGAAACATTTCACCTGCCTCATTAGGCCCATCAGTTACCTACGATACGAAACCAACAACCCCAGGTATAAACACTCAGCGTGAACCCAAACTGTTTAATGCTTTAACGACTAGCTATTGAAGCATAATCGCGACACCATACATAATTTTGCAATAATTTCATTAACTGAACTAAGTTACCATGATTTCCTCGGCCTCTCGCTTAGCTTCTGCTTCGGTATGTGATACGCCGACTAAATTACGGTAACACATGTACTGCATTGAATGGCAAGCAGAGCACACTTGTTTATACACTTCATAACCCCTACGAATGGACGCATGGTCAAGTGCTTGGAACAAGCCTCTATGTGACCAAGCTAGAGGTGACGGATGGAGGACCAAATCCTCGGCAGCTACGGACCTTTCCAATCCGATTAATAAAACGACTCCACCAGTTCCTACAAGACCAACCGAGCCCCATACCTAACACACAAATAATTCATCAAATTCTTTAATTCCCCTTTCTTTCACCTCATTTCAAACAAAACAAATTCCACTTATTTTATTTTGTTACTCTTAAGCTAGTACTCTTATGGGCTCCTAATTAACAAAATAAACAATCAAGCAGCAATTCTTAACTGGCTGCTTATGTTATTACATCCAAATCAATTACACAAAAAAACAAGATAACCCATAGTAGTCAAAAATATACCACATAACGACAAATCACTATTGTCGCATCAAATTGCACACCCATTTAATTAACACTACATTACTTCATTTCATCGTTTGAAACATCTTACTAATCAATCAACCTATTTCCCAAAAATCCTTCAAATTCAGCCCATACAAAACAATCGATTACTTCTTGAAGAGTTCTTGTACCCCATTACCAAAACGATTACATAACTACCGGCAACCATACAAAATACTATATAACCAAAAAAAAACATCACATTCTTACAGGCTCAATTACAACAGTATAGTTTCCAAACTTACGAGTTTTTTCGAAGTGCTGACTTCTTTTAAACTAAATGTGGAAAACTTGTTCTGAAAAACACAAAGCAAAGTCAAATAATTAATTTTCAAGTGCTTCAGCAAATTCATTCAACTGCTGACCATATCAGACGAGGTACAACACCCATTCCTAATCCCATTTAAAAATACTGATCCCAACCCCATCAAACAATTATTCCCATCCCTCCCACACAAACCCTCGGGTAAAGACACTGAAATTTACACGGGAAAGTAATAAAAAATCCCTTATTTTTCCACGAATATTACATTTTCGGTCATCTAGACCAAACATGAAAATATCCGATATGTACATGCTTACATATTTGGAGGATTATTATTAATATGGCAAACACTTGATTCTTCGGCAATTTATTAGTAAGGATAAAGAAATAGCACTGCTCATACCTGAATATGATTATATCCCTTTTTAGAAATTTGGGAAACTCGCCCGGAAATTCTTCCTAAAACTCCAGCCATTCTGTTGTTGTAATTATTTTAACGAATTCACAAAGATACTAAATATTATTTAAAGTAAGGAATATGAGCCAGGAGCCCAGGAGTTCTAAAAAGGGTTCAAAATGTTAAACAGAAAATACGCGTCCAAGAGCTCAGTCGGTCTGTGGTGGATTCGTTCAATGTTGTACACCCCGACCGACGTATTTTCACGAATGAATTCCTTCTTTTCCTATCAACCCGTGAGGTGTATCATTTCCATCCTATATTAGCGCTCCATGTCGCCCATTTGGCTAAAAAACTTTTGCACTGCAAATCTCAACCACATGTCTTCCCCTGTAGATGGTGCTTTATGCTTCCCTGTCAAACTGCCAACTTCTTCCATCCTTCCACCTCAAATCAAATCATTTGAGCTCCTCCACCTTCCTCATTTCTCTCTCTCATATATACCCTCATCCTCATATTCCTCATTCCTCATCACTTACGTCTCACAACCACCCGCATTCGTAAATATGAGTCCACGAGAAAAACCGTTGCAACTTAATAGATGGCAAAGGAGCCTTCGGGGAGTTTCTCATCGACATTTTAGAAAATTCTTAAATATGTCAAAAGTTGGCCTTCTTATGTATATGTAAAAAATGGAAAAATTAATTGAACTATGTTATTATATGTATGTATACCTTATATAAAAACAATAAATAATTATTTGAAATTATTAAAGCAGCCTCGGGGATATTTAATCCAAATCTACACTAGGGGAAGGAATTTCCGTTTCTTTTTAAAATTGTATTTTGTGTAGAAGAAGCATTTAATAACAAGTAACTGGTACTAGTATTATTTTAAAGTTGGTGTATGCTATAATGAGATGAAAAAATGATGTTGAAATTTCTGTGATAAATGAAAAAAGATTGTGATAAAAATAGGGAAAAGATCGATGCGTAATGTGATATAGTTTTTATTTGATGTCATGAAAATCTTTTAAGATTTGAAATGAAACTTATAAATTATCTTATAATAAAATTATTGTGGCCGAATATTTTACCTTCGGAGTTCCAACCATTAATAATCATTGGTTTGAAAAAATTAAAGAAACTGCCGGGAGGAATTTAATGTTGTGAAATAGTCAATTTGGGAAATAGGAAATCGAGATCTGGATATCCATACCAATCCGTGATCGCGAAACGAATGATAATGTTTACCGGAAGGTTATTTTGACCATTAATTTTCGAAAAATCTGAAAAGTTTGATTTATTTTTTGATACTGACAAACCATATGTTGAAATAATTGGAATCCGTGGTTATTATTTAAATTGAATCATATTTAATTCGGCAAGCTTCCAGACACTTTTAGCACACATCCTCGGGCTAAATTATGACTGATAATCATTATATTCAAGTGGCTGCACTTTGTAGGATATTGTTCTCAGAGAAACTACATAAAATGATTATATTTTGATGACTTACCGAATCCTGTGATACCTTATGTCGGCTCAAAATTTCGAAAACCTCGTTTCGGAGCCCGGAGCAACGTCAAGTCTTTCGAAATTTAACTTCTTTTGAAATTTGAAACCTATGTATTTTATTGCTCTGTAAAATAAAGCCACAACGCGAAGCAAAGCTGACCTTTCCGAACAAAAAATTGAAATTTTGACCACAGGATTTACCCAAGGGATACACACGAGTGTGTATTGAGTATGCATGTCCAGTTTGGTGTCTCAACCTCTCTCACAAAATATTACAGAAATAGAATTTTAAAAGTTGAAAAAAGGTGTCTATCTATATTACAAGGGAAATGTGTCGACAAAAGTAATTTTGGAAAAATCTTTCATTCCCTCAAATTAAATTTTATTATGCGTAGACTAAATTCACAATGTGTAAAATTTGGGAAATTTCTATACACCTCATTAAGATTTCGTTATATGCTCAAACTGCAGTTTAACAATAATAATAATTATTGTTATATAGAACTAGGAAAAATATACTATGAATCAAACCATTGCTCACCATACCAATAAGTTTGACATAAAATGACTTTATATATGGCTTATGGCAGGGTTAGGTAGCTAATTAGTGCAAATACTATGCATACAAAGCTTCTACGCACTAGAGGTTTGGAAGGGAAACTAAAAATTTTACTCGAAAAAAGTGGTCCGAGCAAAATTTCGAAATTTCGCGAATTTTAAAAAAATTCAAAATGCGATTTGCAGTTGGAAGGTATGAATGAGAGTGGGGATTGTGTTCCAACATATTTTGAAGAAAATTTTGAAATCCAGGCGTTACAGCAAAAAGACTTCCCTTGTAAGTACCACAAACCAAACCAAAAATTAATATGCTTTTATCTGCCTGTAGCTGTTTTTATTTTCTTTTTAAGATGGTTACTAAAAATCCACCGATTACAATATAAGTTGTAAAGCAATCAGTTAATTCATATTTTACCAGACTTTTCGCTTCCGTTTATCGATTTTTGGGAGGTCATTATTTCCTGCGATCTAAAAAAATTGCAACTTTGTTCTTTAACTACTTCGTTAAAAACACGAAGTATTAATAGTTAAATATTTCTAAAAAAGAATTATAGTAATAATAGTGTTTTTATTAATGTACGGCAATGCAATATGCAATGCATTAAAAATTGGGATCGAGTTTACCTTTAATATTCAAAAGTCCAATCGTGCATCTCGCAACAATAAAAAATACAGACTCGAGGAGACCGAGACTCAAAGCTAGACTTTTTCCATTTCCAAGACGTATGAAGTTTAATAACGCTGGGAATTTGAATTCGGAATACTACAAATTTTAAACATGATTTCCAGCTTACAACTTACAACGAAGTTTTTTGGCAGTGTGAGTGTGAGCGAATTTTTCAACTATATCCTGTGTTCCATGTTTTCTTAAATGCAGAAGTTGCAATCTGCAACGACTCAAACACTAAAAGTTATGTATCCTGCAAAATCTTTGCCTTTAGAAGGTGACTATTTTGCCGGTTTATATCATCACTACAGCTCCTGGTCCTGCATCAAGATGATTATTCTTCCTTAAAACTGAAAAGCTGATCCTGAATGATAAGTTCCAGTCACACAATAAAAGTTGAGATGAGCAGATCCAAACCTCGAGAAGTACTTACTTAGGGGCAGAAAAACTCAAAATAAACTTAATCATAAAAGTTCTTTGTGTAAACCTCAAAAAACCTTGTTGCAAAAAAGGTTTCTGCTTGGAAATATTATGGCGAAAGATGAAACAGAGCCGAAAACTACATCAACTCAAACGAGTGAAACCTCTGCTGCTACCACTGTTACGACACAGACAATTATAGTGGTTGCTGGTTCTCCTGGTCCGATGGGCATGGGCATGGGCTATGGCGTCTACGACGAGTTGGGAAACGGCCCTTATGTTGTTGACGGATATGGTGGTTATGGAGGTTATGGCTATGCTGGACCTCCTGGTAATCAGCACCAATGCGCCAGGGTCACAGGACTTATAATTTGCCTTATGTGTTTTATGGTCGTAGTCCCATTCCTTGTTTTGGTCTTGGTCTCAGCGCCTTCTCGTCAGAAACCGTACAGACATCCGACTGCCGGATAAAACTGTGCCGAATAATAATATACATGACGAAGACTGTGACGTGACGGTTTTTCTAAAATATCACGTGTGAATCCAATTTCAGTAATATTTTCAACCGGATTAGCTTTATTATTTCAGATCAAGTTGAGACCAACATTGTTTTTTACTCATCTAGAAAGTTTCTTTGTGAAAAGTGAACATTCTAAAAGCTAGAGGAATTACATTTTGGGAATTCTTTGTCGTAAATCAGTCATTTGATTAAACTCTACTTATTTTTAGTTATAACATAATTTTAAAATATAGTTAATTACATTTTCCATTAAAATACAATTTATAAGATCTTTGAGGTAACTTAAGTGGTGAGGTGACGATAAAATCTTGAGCTCTTCTGAAAACGCGGTTCGATTGTAAAAAATCCTAAAATCCAATTTGCAGAATTATTAGAAGATCTTTTTAATATCCCAAGCTCATATCGTCATAATTATAGTGTTTTTAAGCTTGGTAAATTATCTAGAAGAACTAGCTGCCGATGAAATCTCTCTCAAGTTGACTTGACTTTGCTTCACAAATTCCTACATATAATAAAATTGGGAAATAATATGTGTACAGTGTGTATAACTATAATACTGAAATAATGAAATAAAGTTAAAATTGTATTTCAGAAAACTTACCATGAGCCCTCTGCTCATGAAATATGGTTTGGAAACTCCATCGTTGCGAGCGCAGTCCTCGCAGAAACATAGGAAAATAGTATCTATAGCCATCTGGAAAGATATTAATTAATTTTAAATTCAAGCCATTCATTATGTTTAGCCAAGAAACTAAAATGATTTTATTATTAAGAAACTATACTTATTACCTATTACTAAAGAGCATTACCTCGTAAACACTGATAAAACAGTGGCTAATAAAATAAGCTAGTCCTGCTCCAATCACCAGTGGAACCCAAATGTTGTGTACCTCTGATCTTCCCTATAAACAGGATAAAAATTTCAAAAAGTTAGCAATGAAAAATTCAAACCAATTTATATAGGAACATAAAACCTAATATTTTGCAAAACATTAGGAGGCTTTACTTTCAGCATCTGGTAACCGATAAGAACGGAGATAATGACGGTAACCATCTTTGCCAGAAATAGGACAACATCTCCAATAGAATTGATTGCTGCAACTCGCAATGCATTATTAACCAGAGTTTGGAAGGCATGACGGGCGGACTTACAGAATCCATACCCATAAATTGCTGCAAAAAACATTCAGTTATTGGAATATGAAGTAAGTACAAAAATGAATGCATTAAATAAACGTTTACATAGAAAGGGCCATTAAAATAACACACCAATTTCGACGTACGCGTTCCTGTTTAAAAATATCAGGCAATTTTCTAAACACCAGGTACAACATTGACAGCACGCTACAACCACGCGACAGAATCCACTTTTATTTGACAAGCGTTTTTGTATGAAATTCAGAATCAGTCTAATAAATTTGACTACGGAAATTAGTAAGGAGCCCATGGCAATCGATCCCATGTGATACACAACCAAACGGTCAAATGTCCGGAGAATTGGCCAGCGTATCGTTGATTTTTTTCTGAAAATAAGTCACAAAAAAAATATTTTACAATTTTATTTTGTATGACAGTTTTTCTTTTTTATGTAATTAACAAAGAATTTTTCCACACATTCTTTTGTAGATGAAATGTATAATGAAAAACGTTATAATATACAATTCAATAAATTATATTCATACCTAGTAAAAAACCAAATAGAGATGGCCCCAGCGATGACAAAATGCTGGCACCCTATTATAAATTGAGTGAACCAGAAGAACGCAAAAATGTTCAGCCATCTGGAAACCTTTACAAGTAAAAACAAGTAATTACATTTCCTTCTCGTCCATTATATCTTCTGTCTTAATTATCACAGGCATTGGATAACGTATATTTGTAATGAGTAAAAGCTGTCAATTATTATCACCTGCAAAATATCATCTTTCAAATATTTGCATCGTTCAGTCGGTTCCTCAGGTGAAATATATTTTTGCTCGAATCCCGCCGTCTCAATTAGAACTCCCAAAGAAAAGGACGCAAAGCAAACACCACACAATGCAAGGAACGTCTTCAAAAGGTAAAACAACCGAGAGTACATAAAATATAAGCCATAAGATAAAAACCAAGCACGAAGCAATTATTACATTTATAAATTATGAAAAAGCTATAGTTCTAAGCTACGACCGAAAGAAAAGTAATAAGAAATGTGTCGTTGGAAATGTTGGAATGACAAAAGCTAAAATCATAAGAACAATCGATAATACTTCCTCGTGGCAATATTTTCCCTCTCACTTGCTACTCAACTCATCTAACTCCCACACCAGATTTCCACGACTCCTCAAGTTCTGACCATTACCTTATAAAAAACTTATAAAAAACTACATACATGGCTGTACCAACTTTTTACAACGGAAAAGTTGTTTATGATTGAGTGTGTAATAACAATCATTCAATGCTTTGCAAAAATCTCCCTCTTGTAAAATTCGAGTAAGTTCGTACGAAAATTGTATGTCATAGCAAATTTTACGTCTAACGTCCAACAGGAACAGGAAGCATAATGAGGGAGTCTCAAACTTAAGAATAAAATTATTTTCTTGCAAATAAACTTGGTATATTAGGTATACAAAAATTATGGGAGTAGGGGAGGATTTCACGGTATTTCATAATATCAGGTTACATACCCAGAGAGGTTGTAGTAGAATGAGTGGCATAGCGTGTACGGCTTTCCCAGCTTCACGGAACAGTCGAATAACCAAAGATATACGTTTTCGCATGCCAATGGCAATGGTCAGGATGGCAAGCTGCGTAAAAATCAAGGAGAGTTAATGCATTAATTAACAACTTGGTTGCGTGACCCTTGGAACTATTACTCCTGAGCTGAGTAATAATAACCATCATGCGTATACGCAATAATAAATGCGTGTGTACGCGGACATGTGGAAGTGTTCTACTTTGAATGAAAATTTAAATCATAGAATGCTTTCCCTAGCTACGCAACTTTACACAGGTTACAGGCATATCTATAATCTATACATATCTAAATACATGTGTGGACAAAACTGAAATATACAACCACGAGAAAGTCAACAGGAGAACTCTTAGCTTGTGGAAAGTGGAAACTTTCCCATATTTTTCGCCAAAGTAAATACAGAGAAGTTTATTTAAACTCATATGGAAAGTAAAAGAGTAAATATAATAAGAACATTTCTTACGGTAACTACAGTTGCAGCGATTGCCGACACAAGAGTGTAGAACTTTTTATTACGCTCCCACCCCCAAATACTTTCGTGCCGGTGGATTTTATCTCTGTCTTCCTTCTCGCTTATACTAACGTAATACAGCCAGAGAAAGGTAGTTCCGCCGACGGCAGAAATCGTTACTCCTAATATAACTATCCAAACTATCATTCCTGCAAGGGTCCTCAGGAGCATTGTCATTATGATAGCCGTTCCTATAATCAAAGTGATAGGCTTGTTACTTCTACATAGAAAATTTAGACCAGACAATTTAAGAATATATTTTTATACTGATTGTGAGCAAACATAGTATAGATTTCCAGAAGAATCTACAATAACATACAATGCAATGGCAAAAAATATGAAAGGGTGAAAATGTTCATACCCAAAGCTACTGCACACATCCACACGATTACAAGCCAAGTATTTTCCAAGTCTTCGGATATTTCCTGAAATTTCCAGTTATCAAAGGCCAAAGAAATACTATAGAATATTTGTGTATATTTTATCCGATGCAAAAAAAAATTTATATTTATATGGAAAGAAAGTACGTATAAATGGGGCCAAATCTATTTCCAAGACGCATTGGTAAATCAGCTGAGCCAATTAAAAGTAGTTCCATGATAAATATCACAATAAACAAAAAGTAAAGATAAACAAATGGATGTTACCGCTAAAATATCTCGTTCGCCACTGACAAATCTGAGCATCCGTGCCTGGGAAACCTCATTCTCGGAGACATCATCCTCAACAGTGATGTTAGGCTGGCAACGGTTCATAACGACTTTGCTGAAATTTAAATTGTTACCATAAAATTGTACATAAAACATATCATATGAGACTCAATACTATATAGACAGGGACGACAGGGAACCTCCATAAAATCCAAAACCATTGTTTTTCCATATAATAACTATACAGGAAGGAGTCAAAGAGGATTTATTGAACTCACTAGTCTGACGGACAAGTAACGAGGCAATGCTTCAAATAAAACATTTCTGCGTTGAGAAAGTCCGTACTAAACGGGACGTCAATCCTTTCACGATAGAATACATCATCAGCGTACTGAAAAATTAGGAAAGGAAATCCACGTTGATCCTGACCCGAAGATTGAAAGCCCTTCTTTGGAATGTTTTGTATCCCACAAATATCACAGTTAGAATCCACTCCGTAGATTAGTCTACGGTAGTCACCATGCAGGTATGCATAGAGAGCCACCCCCACCTGGAATATCGCAATAAACCCAAATAGCAGCGCAACATTCTCATTTAACTTCATAAATTACACAGCATAGTTTATAGTAAATGTATAAGTAAAAGTACCATATAGTAAGAGGAATAATTTTCATATCCATCAATAAGAATAATTATCATACAAAATATTTACAGATTTATGTTATGCCATACTGACAGATTTGTTGGCTTTAAGAGACATGTTGATGTATATGATTGTTTTGAACTGACGAACATTTTTGAGCAACGGCACTTTTATTAGGAAATAAAGCATATGCAACGCACTGTCAATGCCTTAGAAGATAAGGATCTCCCAAAAAATATTCCCTTGTCAAGAAGCATTAACCACACGAATTGAAAATACACATTGGAATGTTAACTCTAGGGAAATACTACACGCTGCTCCTTCATCGATCAAACATGTGCTGGAGTCAATGAGGATCATCTCTATTAATGTTTACGAAATTCCACTGCTCAAATCCAGGACACGCAAAAAAGTAAATCTCTAGGATTCTCTAGGCTAGTCTATTCTATAAAAAAGCAAATCATTTCTAACTTGCTGATTTCCTTCCTTAAATTCAATATTTATTTCATGTGTATGGATTTGCCGGGAAATAAATCCTGATTTTGTCACTTGTAATAATAACAACGAATATCAATATGACTAATATGAGTTCATCTTTGAATTGAAGGTAAAGCTACGACTGGGATGAAAAATTATGTGTATTCGTTCATACGACGAGAAAAGGACTTACCATGGAGGTGGCGTAGCATACAAAGAGTAGCAAGCAGAAAACATCTCTACATTTTCGGCGTTTCTTCAACGGATTATTAGAATCGTTAAATTCATTGCCCTCACTAATGACGGAGTCTTCGATCGAGCCGACCTAAACAAAAGAATACAAATGTTTACGTTAGTAGTGCCGTGTGAGATACATTCATAAATTACAATTTCCTTATTCTACTCATGAACTACATATCAAGTACTGGCTATGTATATGGAACTCTCGTTAATGACCGCCTATTCAAAAATACACGGTGACATACATTGCATTTGTATTGCTCATTTGTAGTATTATAATTTTAGTCTACTGCAATTTGCAATGATGCTGATTGTGAGTTTTGGCTTTTGTTAAACAAAGACAAGAAGGTAAAATAAAGACAAGCGGAATACATGGTACGTGCTCTTTTATTGGTCAGTGTGCTAATACTAGAAACTGTCAGCACGGTTGCTCCTCTCTTGTTGTCAGCCAAGTCAAGTAGTTGAAAAGCTCGGACGGCCCACACTAAACTATGCTGTATAGCTTACGGCCCTGACTCCCAGACATCACGTTGCCCCGTAAAATATATAATATAACTAATTAAATATATAATGTATTAGCATGAAGGCCTCTTCATGTAGTTTCAGTGTACTAAAACTTGTAATAAATTTGCAAAATTTTATTGTGACAACAATACGAGAACAGGATCGGAATTAAAGTGAGCTTTGCAACCTTCATGGTTCATGCTTGGTTTATAATAAAATGTATAATAGACTTTGTAAAATATACGCTTACTTATAGCTTAAGTGCGTATTATTCTATACTTTAAACTATAGTTTTTGTCTAAAAATCAGTTGAAAGACAGGAAGAGTAATTTAGCCTTATCTTTACACTATGAAGAATGAAGACCATTTAACTAGATCTTGATATTTTATCCCACATTCGCTGCTTACTCAAATTGCATAGGTAACAAGGGGTAACAAATTTAAAAAAAGCTACTGATCCTAATACACTACATTTATTTGGATGAGCAAGCAAATTCCTTGTGGAAATATCTTTGCAATATTAGGGAATTTCACTCACGAATGATTCATCGTGGACTCGTTGCGTTCCAAAACACAGGAACCCCATCCGAGCTAAGGAGGCAACCAAACTTACAAATCATTTCCCTCGTACTCTATACACTCTCTTCCGACAAATTCTCCATCCGTGAGCACAACACTTGCAGTGAACATTACAGATGAGCTTTAATTTTTGCTCATTTTGTAAACAACAGTCCTGCAAAATTTTACCAAATTCTATGTAAAAGACAATTATTATTGTAATTTAGGCAAAATTCCTTAAAAAATAGAAAATATTTTAAAGAATTTATTTTTAGCACTTAAGAAATCTACAAAGTACTTGGTAAATTATTTACGAAGAAACACTAGTCACTATTTTAGAAATTCACACTTAGCAAGTTCCTCTCACAATAGTACAGGGATGAAGTTTACAGTAAGAGTGACGACTCCCAGAATAACTGAACCTGCAGCTATTAGGTCACTCATAATAATAAATTCCATGTAAGGTAAGCTTTGGATTCCAATTGCCAAAGAAGGTAGTAAAAGATTTGTAGGAAGAAGGAACGCATTGGCACACACACACACACACACAAAACTCTACGTCTCTACATAGTAGGTAGGTTTCCCACAGGGGAGAAAGCCCGGCCAAAGCACGAGGTCCACAAGGTTCTCATGAGTTTTCTTTTACGCTAATATTTGTTGACATGCCTCTAACTCTTATCCTCCTACCTTTTCCTCTATTCATGCGCTTATACCTTCATATGTGATAAACCTTAGCTAATGCGTTCAGTTTCAAGAAAGAGCTTCAAGAGAGTCAGAGCAATCATCATTGACTCGCCTATATCTACAAGTACTCTCCTACCAAATGAGGATTAACACTTGAATGTATAGAAAAGTGAAGAGCAAATATTCTAGTAAAATATATACAAATGTCCATTAATTCTCCGCTTGCTTCCTTTTTTACACCCCTCGAATCGATGGATCATTTTGGAAGTCAATTGAGGAACTATCCTAAAAATAGTATTAAAGTATTTGTAGCTATATACATTGTATAGAGCCTTGCATATTTATATGCTTTGTGCGAGAATACGAGTATAAGATACAGGAAGGATTTTCACGCTCTAATGGAAATTGCTTTTGACAGGTTTGGTTAAGGCAGAGACAAAATATGAAAAGTGAAAGTAACTTTTGTCGGTTCATCGCGTTTCTCACCTTTTGCTCCAATTTTTTTCTCACTTGGAATATTACGTAAAGTAAATTGCATCATTGACTCTCCATAGTCTCTACGTTCTCTTATTTTAGATATGTTTGTCACGCTTGGCTTCATCACAATGAAGTTTACACCCGTAACGTAATTCCATTTTGTCAACTAATATTTCTTCATCCCTAGAAGAATTATTATATTAAAAATAAATGGGCGTTGCTAGAGGAAAGTCCAAAAAGCGATTCAATTACTTTTAGAAAATTCTTTTTCCACAGTAAAGAAAAGAGAGTCATTTGAGAGAGAGAGAGAGAGGAAATAGAACCCGGGAGTGCAGCCACCCCTTCTGACTACCTGCGGTGTCCGGTTTTGTCTCTCACAATTCCCGACACTTTTGCCCTACTTTCTCTCCCCACCATTGTGTTCACTCTCGTACTGGAACTGATTTATGATTTCTCCTCCAACCATTCATGTTCTTAAGCAAATAGTAACTCTTTAAGGGAAAATAGGTAGAATGCTGGGTGCGTATGAGTTGAAATAACAATAACACAGGGAAAGTTCCTCCATATGTCTGTAAATAGAGCAAAATTTCCGCTTCGAGGCTTTTCCTTTCTTTACATTTCGTTATTATTGAGGGGAAATTGTTTTGTATGGGATTTTAATGTTAGAAGGAAATTTATAGACACAAATTCATACATTTGTACTTTTGCAAATATTTCTACAAGAGGAGGAAAAAAGGGAATGACCACTAATGACTTTGAGGATGTGAGCGCCTACAGATAGAAAATGTGAGAAAAAAATATAAGAATAATAAACAAACCGAATGATCACTCCTGTAGCGGTCGTAGTGGTTCTCCTCATTATCCACATACCGACGAGTCTTCCCCATGGCATTAATGCAACTAAAATTGCAATTCCAAATCACAGGGCTATGTTATGAATGGCAGCTCACTTTTATATAGTAGAAAAGTTTCCGAAGATTTCGACTCTATTTCTTCAACAGCATGCATTTAAGTATTTATGTATTTTAGCATGTAAACACAAGGGGAAGAATTGGGAATATTTTGAAGTAGTGACAATGCGTGAATAACATCATTTCATTTGGCATAGAGCAAAGCTCTTGGAAAACAATAAATTACATGCCATTTGTGTGTCAAGCTTGTCTTTGGAATTAGAAAATTCAAATTATTGAGCTCAAGTCTCTATGACTTATTTTTTGAAAATTCTATCTTGCGTATCGTTGTTTATTGTCATTTCCTATAGTAGGATATCACATGTGGAATTAATTAAAATAGCAAAATTAAATTATTCCATTTAAAATTGGAATTTCCCTCAACTAATAAAAACTCACTGCACTTATCACACTTAAACACATGCACTTTCTTACACACTCCCACATCTTAAAAATATATGGTGAATGTACATAAGAAAAATTCCCGAAGAGTGCAGTTGGTAAATCAGTGTCAGGCTGACCTCACCCGGGTATTGATTCTAAGGAATATTATATAGTAAATATACATACACTAAAGAAACTTCTTCACCTGTTCACTGTTATAGAAGTATATAGAAAGAAATTGCACATGTAAAATCATGTCTTTTTCCCGACTGTCTCAATTTTAGCATGAAGATAATCTCGAAACATTGCATGTGTGCTTTGATTCTATATCTTGTTTTAGTTTCAGTATACAAACATGAAAGGAACAGAAGCTTCGTCAAGTTTTTCTTCACTCTTCTTCTCTTGAGCGAGTATTCCCTTTTGTGCTAGTAAAGGTCCGCTGCTCTCAAAGCTATTCATGACATTCCATTGTAATTGCAAGAGCTAAATAATTTGGCTTGGTAAATTTTTATCCTTCTCCTGCTATTTTGGCATGGTAAAAAAATCATGGGAGGAGGTAAATTACATGTGAAAAAGTATTCCTCTTTTTTCTTCGTCTTCTTCTTCTTGCTTCAAAGCATCACTCTTGAATGATTCACTTGATTAATGTTTCTTCACGTGGAGCCTCCACATAGAGTGTTAATTTGACAGACAAAAATAACATGTTTATGCAATTAACGTTATGAGTTATATAAGAAATTTCAGGATCGCTCGTCATAAAATGCCACATGAACTTAAATCTACTGTATAGTGCTTGCTGTGGTGGGTATGTTTAGGAACGGAGCACTGATTTTAATGGAGCACATTTAACCTATCATGTAGCTATTTGTGTATCACATACAGGGGACCCAAAATAAAAACAAAGCACGACACCACATCACATTATCACTCCCGCTCTTGAGTATAGAAATACATAGAGATTTTATAGAATATGAAAATATTTTGAAGACGTTGTTGTCGTCGTCTTGATGGGTCTTGATGGAGTGTGCAGATGATCTTGAAAATGTTATCGATGGTTAAACTCGCACAACAACACTAAACACTACCATCTAAAGAAAAATATTTTACCTACTCGTATATACACGTCTGGCATTGAACTGAGTGAGTGTGTATGTTTGTATAATGTTGGGAAGTGCTTTATTGTTGAGAGTTAACAATTACTGCAAAGTACCATGTACCGTGTTCTACTTGGTTGGAAAGAGGGACGTGCGACCTCAAACTTCATCCTACACTCAAGGATAGGGAGATAACATGGATTTTATTATGTGGAGCTTTCAGTGTGTACGTGCCGTGCATGTTATTTCATATATGTTCCCGCATGCAAAGGATTTTAGCACAACTATGTATTTGCACGTATATAGTTTATGTTTAACTTTGTGCTGCATCCCCTTTTCATGATGTGCTTCACCCACAATTTACAATGTACATTAGGAAAAAGGAAAAATAATAGTAGATTTATATCATCTTGCTAGAGTTTATTACCTTTGTCACCTGCCCATGGGCAAGGAAGTTTGCATTAACCATTGAGTAACTTTATTATTTTAAAGGCTGGACAATAAGGAAAGAGATTTATTTTGAAAATAAATCTATAATGACTCCATGCAATGTTCCAAATGAATTATTCTAACAATGATGACTTTGTCTTTAAAGAGATAAATTTAAAAAGAGTATTTCTTGTTAAGCTTAGTATGTAAGGGATAAGATGGAAATAGCAGAGGGGAAAAGAGCATAGGGGAAGATGAAAAAATAGATTTTAATGGGATATTCCCTAGTAAATAGGAATCGCTGTTAATAGAGAAAAAAATTATTAGCAATAAATTCCTACAGATTTTTCGAGAACTCCAATATTTGCATTCCTTATCCCTCAAGAGAAACATTTTGATTGCACATATTTTCTCTATTATTGAAGTGATGGGCTTAAATATGGGAAATTCCAATGCTTCAAATTGACAAAGTTTTTTTTATTTGAATCCCAAGGGAGCGACAAATCAACCACTGATTGCAAGTAAATTGGTCCCAAGCTGAAAATAAAATCCTGAATAAAACTATACATTGTACGTGCTTTCAATTTGTTCACATATATATATATTTCCCATATTATGCTTCTATAAAAATAAACCTTGAGAATTTACTACTGTCCATCATGGACTTGTCTCGCCAAAAAAAGTGATTTATACCTAAAAATATTGGTTGAGCTGGGACGTGGAGATGGGGGGAAATGCGGGAGCGGGTGCCAAGATTCGGGAATGGAAATCCAATATTTTTGTTTGCTATGAACAATTAATGTCAACCTTCGATGTATTCTGTGGAGTAGCAAGGAAGCAATGACGATGTCTGATACTCTGACTCAATTTATTTTCAAAAGAGGTTTTTCACACAGAGAGAGAAAAAAAACTTATATGTTTGAGGTTAGAGAAGAAAATGTTGGCCCAGGATATCAATGGGTGGGTATTTTAACAGACAATATTCCACGCTCTCATGATCAGAGGGAATTATTGAATGTTTTCATTCAATTCCAACAAGTTTATGAAGATACAAAGGCTAAAAATACTTTTTTTTCTATATGTCAAAAATTAACTCTCATTTAATGATTGGGGGGCTTATAACTTTCAGGAGTATGGAATTTCTATAGGACTCTGTACATAGTTTGTATGTATCAACTCTCATTACAAAAGTAGAATTATTTGTTACAGTCCTTCGATACTTGATTACTTGAGCATTTTCCTATTCGCCAATGATCCTTCACACACCCATCCCAACACCAAATGAAACTTCAGTTTGATAAAAGACACACTCTCTTGTGTATCTCTATTAATAGTTTGTTATTTATTTTGGATGACAAAAAAAATCAGGAGCTTTCTAAACATTTTTCGCTCCCATTCCAAAAGAATCAAAGCTTATAATATCAATGTTGTTATTTCTTTTATGATTACAATATTTTATGGATGTATGTCTCCCAACTGCCAATTCACCTTCACCTTCACAGGAATAAAAAAACTAAGGGATTTTATAGTTCATATCAAAGTTTATATGTAGCTTTAATAACGTTGCTCTATCATGTATAGTAGTGAATCCTCCACTCTTTCACTACTATTCATTGTAAATCCACGTAAGCTTGGCACTTTCCATTCTTATACTTACTCCGTCTAAATTTCTACATGTACCCCAAAACAACGTAAACTTGAAAAATATTTTCAAACTTTTACTAATTATTGGGAAGGATATCCATAAGGACTTGAGATATATAGAGCTATAACTTACGAGCTAAAATAAAGTTTTCATGAGCTATAAATATACAAGGAATATAATTGATTTGTCTCCCATGTTTTTTTCATTATCTTCGATAGTTTGTATTTTCAGGGGAAATATATGATTTGACGTGGGTGTATTGATACTCCAATTTTATGTATGTATGTACATGATATTGGATAACGGAATTATTATCGAATATTGGATAAAGTTTTGATATGTTAACGTATTTATGGTGAGGATTAAAGAGGATTCCTTTGGAATTTCTTACTCATACAAATGATCCTTCCTTTCGTTTACCTTTCAGTCACGATCTGTGAATCCTAGCAAATCCTATCGATTTTCCCATCTTCTTTTTACTGACATAAAAAAAATCTGGGATGCAGACAACCCTGGGGATCCAATTTCACAAGCTCAAGTAGTAGCATTTTCAATAAAAACATGGCTGCTATATGGTCAAAATAAGCGACATATTTTCTACAACCTAATCAATAGTAAAACATAGGGAATTCTTGGGATTGAAATTAACCCAATGTAAATGAGACGAAAATTGTTGTAATTGAAAAAAATATCCGAGACTTTTAATTTGACTATTTTAATACCCAAGGTCGTGGAACAAACGGGGAATTTTGGTGGCCGACACTTTTAGGAAATGTTTCTTATTCCTGAATGTGAGATAATATTTTTGCAGATGTTATTTTATTTATGCCTCACTACAAAATGCAATGATGTAGAGATAAGCTCTTAGAAATTGTTAATAGGGATGTGGTAGATTAAATGGTTGTTATTAATGTATGCACATGTGAAAGTGTGTGTTCTCTGTGTATTTTTAGCAGTCAAACAAATGATGCAATGCGGAATTTTAAATCTAGATATGGACTTGTTTATTGCTTACACTTGAACTTGTACACGGGGAAATATACCTTTGATTACGTTACACAAGTTTTTTACGAGTCTCTACGTGATTATTTACAATATTTATATTGCTACAACACTTGGTAATTTGGAGTATCTCAATTTCAAGTGCATCCCCCCTCAAATTGACGTAAGATTTTAGCAGTAAAATTTAATGAGTAATATTTTCAGCGGATGCCCATTTTTGTCATGGTGAGCACTTAAATTGTAAATGTTTACTTCCTTGATTTAATGTGGGATTGCCAAGAATGCCAAGTAACGGGAGTTTCTCTTATTAATTTTAGGCATACCAAAATTTAGAAGATTTTTCAGCTCACAAGCTGTAAGTTAGAAATATTTTTTTTTAAAACAAAGGATTCCAATGGAAAACATTTTTAGTCAAAGGGAAAACTAAAACCCACTTTTTATATTGATACATATTTGGATCCGAGTAAAGAATTTTTTTGTACATTTATATGACATTGTAGAGAGAAATGCTGATAAAGTCAAAGAACTGGGTAATTTACGATAACGATGAAGTACTTAGCAGGTTGCACATGCTCATCTGATGTAAAGATGTCAGTATGTTGAGATTTTTGTGGGGAGTGATTCTGGCAATAAATGATAATACTCCCGTCCTCCTGTCATTAGCATTTCAAAATTCCTGGCTCCAACATACAAATACTTTTACTTCTCATTTCGATGTGAAATGAGCCCTGATAAATTATATCATGTTCATTTGAAATTACTTGCCAGGACAAACGACGGATCTACCGTAAGCCTCCACGTTTTGTTTAGTGACGTCCTGCAAATAAAATTCTTCTCTTGCACTAACCTTATTATGGTGCCCTTCCAAGCCCATATTCTCCATCGTCCTTTTTTATTCTTCACATTCTTTGAATCTTATAAATTTTTTTTAAAATAATGCTTATTACTCTCTTATTATAGATATAAAACCCTCCTCAACGCATCACACGCACATAATCACACCCAGGATCACACGGCACGAGATCCGCTGTATAGGATTCATGTGAAAGGAATCCGAATTCCGTGGCGCCTCTTCCTCTCTCTCTCTTTCTTTCTCTCTTTGTCTACATTTTAAATGAAAGTGTATCATCTTATCAATAGCATGAAGCCATACAACATCTATCAGATTATCTCGACTGAGACAAAATATTCTTGGAAATACAATACTGCAAACTTCATTAACATTCAATTTGATTCAATGGAAATATTTACAATATTAAATTCACTGGAAGGATATATACATATTTGTGATGTTCGTGGGCGACTCGGAGGAATTATAGCTTCAAGTTTCCAATGCTTCATTTCCACTGCTATTATTAGCACCAAATCCCCTAACACTTCACTATTCGGATATAATAACCCAAATTTAATTAAAGACTCATATACATTATTAATTATATATACACAAATTACTTGCAAAATTTTGTATACAAAATAATTATGTACAAGCCAAGAGAGTAAAAAGTCATGAGTATTAGAATAGTTATTTTCATACTCATTCATATTTTTCTCATTCATGTCACTCCATAAAATCACGTGTTATTCCTGAAAATCTGTTACTCACTTCAAATGCCAAGTACCCTGACACCTTGAATCCTTGCTCATTTTAATGGGCAAGCAAAAAGTGTACTTTTCGTCTTGTAAAAAAGCTTCACCTGAAATGACACCCATAAAATAAGAATAATGAGTGAAGTGAACTGTGCCTAAGTGCAAAGAGCCACAATGCAATGGCAGTAGCAGTAATACTTTCCGGAAGCTCAACATGAAGCTACTTAGGGCATAGCTTAAAGAACAGATGCAGTTCATCCAATGACTACATAATTGATGAAAAGAGATTAAATCTGTTATGGCATCTGAGATTCTTAGAATAATACAGTTCAAGTTGGCTTATCTTTAAAGCCTTTGTGTGTGCCTCATCATAGTAAGAAAAACAATAGGAATTCCCTTCACTCCCCCAATGGCCTCTGAATTGTGTAACTGCTGTAACTTACACACTGCTTTATATTGTAGAGTAAGTATTTTTATTTTTTTAAACTTTCCTTTATGTACCGCCCCACATAAGTCTTCGTAGCTACACATAACGGGGTCCCACAAATAAATAGGAATGTGAAATGAGGATGACGGAAGTTCCGGAACTTACTTATACTTGTTATATGGGGACGTTTGAATTGAAGTTGAAAGACACTGAGGGTTGAGAGAGAGAGAGAGAGTTGGAGGAGCCTTTATGAGAGGATGAGCATTATATGGAGACATATTAAACTAACCGGAAACATCTTGCACCGAACCAGTTGTTCCATTCTCATTTAAAAGCCCATCAACATGAGAGATATCCGTGGAGTTGATATTGCAAAAAGACAATTGTTATGGAAAACATGTGCCAAAGGTCTTGTAGTCTTGTCATATAGGAAAGCTCCTTGTAATTATTATTATACATACACAAACAACATTGGATGGGGGGAACAAATTTTGTACATACGAGAAAGATTACTCATCATGTGTAAATAGATATGTATATCCAGTGGATTTTACCATATCCAAGCTTTAAAGTCAAATTGTGTCTTGTTTGCAAAAACATTGAAAAATTTACATACGTGACACATAGACGGAATAGCTCTATCAGTAATACCTCTTCTTGAGCAGCACCTCACACACGCAAACACTCACACCGCAACTTCATAAAACATGTGTCTTCATTAAAAGAAAAAAAATCTTTTTTTTCTCTCCATGCCAAACAACCGACCTTTTCTAGTATGTACAGCATATATAGTACCTGAATTCCCTATAAACACTTACGAGTTCAAGATTGCATGAGTATTTTTATCCCATCATGAGATTTACGAACCCCCAAAGAAATCATAGGGAGATGCCGACTGCATAGTAAAGAAAAAGTAAGACTTGAATTTCCCTATAGAACACACATGTGCTCATCTTAATTGTCCACTTAACGCTACGATTATGCTTGGCAAATTAAGACAATAATTTCCAGTTCGAGCCAACATACACGTTGTTAGACGCGGTAGTTATGCTAACTCCAGAGGGATTAGGGAAGGAAAAACATTGAAACAGATCAAATGTCATCGTCTATCCACACTGAACTAATTAACCAACATATTTTAAGGGTTGATGGCGTCAACATCATTCTTTTATACGTTTCCTCTCATTTGTATATGTAAATTATTGTACATATGCATGCGTTGAAAAATAGTAACAATAATTTTTTTTAATAGAAAGGAATCTGCGAGATTTCTATTATCATTTATAATTATAATGTTGACATATTTTATACGGGAGACTTTTGACTGGACTAGAATTTGACATGACATTCAAAAAGAAGAGAAAATTAAGGGATTGGAGGAAGTTGGAAGATTATTCAAGGTGAGTGACAAGATGATGATTTTTATGTAGGTCTCTTTCTCTATACGTGCCTCCTCCAACAAAACAGGAATAGCATTCTTTCAAAACGACTATACTATTAGTTTGTGAGGAAGATATTTGAAAGTATTAAAAATAATCTTCAGTTAGGAATTCCATCTTGGCTCAATCATGCTTTTTCCACATTTCCCCCTCTTGTCATTTTCTCAATGACTATTTTGTCTACAAAGACTGACGAGACTCTGTCAAAATCTCTTGAGACTCATTTCTTAGAAGTGTTTTCCCTGTGAATAATGTGATTACGAAACATTACTTATGTAACTTATGGAGATTGCAATGTCTTTGCATTCTTGATCCATATCTTTTTATCTCTCTCTATCTTTTTTTCGCTTGCTTGTGAAAAATTATGAATCAAACGTAAATGAATGTCTGATTCTATGGGATGCCATTCATATGTGATGAGTGTGGCTGATGATATGTGGTTGTACAGAATAAATAAAATTTCATGTATTAAATACGTGTGTAACATTATTTGAATGCATAACACTTACAAATTACTTAGCAAGATTTCCGGATTGGTATTATATATATGTTGTATTACTTCAATTGTAATTGAAAAGGAGAGGGCGGAAGAAGGTGCCTCATAACCATTACTAAAATTTTGACTTGGAAGTATTGTATTTCTTTCCTTGTTTTTCTCTATTGTTTAAAATTAGATACACTTAAGAGAAGAGTGAGAAGGCTCAATTATAGAAAAACCTTTTACTCAAAGCATAAATGGGGCGAAAGCTTTTCGAGGAAAAACCATTGATTTCAGGATTTGAGCATAAAATGTCCCGTTTATGAGGAGAGGAGAGAGCTTTTGAGAGACGAAAAGATCCAACAATAGAAGAGAGTGTGGAAGTAAATTGTAAAATCATGAAGTGGATTTTAACCTTGGAAGTTACATATACAAAGAGGGTCACTAGTATTGAAATTTTGACTTGATTTTTTTAGCACTTTGTGTAAATGTCATCATTGGAGAAAAATTATTTCCTAAGAGAAAAACAGTTGAGGCTCTCGTCCTTTTTCTCATCTCTCAAGTAGAAAAAAATCTCGTAAATAGAGAGTCTTTGTTTGGAACTGAAGGGTGTGAGAAGAGAAAAAGCTTTAAATACATGTTTCAAATTGAAGAGAGAACAAACCTCGGGTATGTACGTGTGAACGCATGCATGTATGATAAAACTCCCCTTATAGGATTCATGCCAAGCTCCAAGCTCTCTTATGCCACTATTCATGAGGTTTCTTCTTCTTTTTTTTTGTTCAGAAAAATTGAAATACTTCTCAGGAATTTCCAACCTACAGCAAATTGTTGATTAGTAGTAGTAGAAGCTTGACTCCATGTAAAAAGATACTAGAGTTTTTCTAGCGAGAAAAAAATCACAACGCCCTTTATGTACGTGTAGAGCCTATAGTACAGAGAGAGAGAGAGAGAGATCTAGAGAAACCAGGGACAAAGTTATTTTGACACGGGAGCATCTTTGCAGAGATAAATCCCAAAAATAAATCTATTTAACTTGACTTGATTTCTTATTTTGATGGTTCCATTAATCTTCCGTTCTGGCTCCTTAATTTCCTTCCAGTTCCTCCAACTCTCTTCGAATAGGCAATAGTATGAGGCACTGGCTTTGCATGTATTATGGAAATGTTTTACTTCACCAGCGAACATTGAAGCATCGGTAGAGTCGACTCAACTTGAGTTGGGATGGATTTTAAAATTCATAATCGCTATTGGTAAGTACTCACATGTACAGTACGTACTACCTGTGCTATACTATTCATGTATACAAATACAAATTCATATTCGATGTTTATATGAACTCATTTTTACCCGTAAGATTCAGCCTCCCAACGCATTTTACACAGGATGAACTTACGAGGTGTAGCAAACCGCAGTTGTGTGTGTATAAAATATGTTACGTATAGCAAAAAGAAAACGTTTCGTAAGGAAGGTATGACTCTCTACAGCTTGGGAAACATTTACTTAGTTTTAACGTATGTGTAACTTTCTATTTCTTTGAAGAAGACCTTCGTACTTGCTCTCACACCCTACTCATCGTCACTTTGCCTTTCAGTGTATGTACACGCCTGCTTTCCACTCAAGGAAAGGAACATACTCATCATACTCAGTCAGTCAGTCAACAGCGTTGAGCTACATATATTATCTCTTATCTCTACTGTGAGCGTGTACATAAACATAACCAAGCATTTAATTTTTGGGAGTAAATCTTCAGATCAAAAGTAGTATAGACTCTTTGAGAGCACGCACACATTGAAGAGGGCCTGGATGTTATTAAAGTAATTTGAGTATGAGAGTCGCAGAGCTGAACCATAAATTCAAAAAATACTTCCTTTCCCCCTCCTGTTTTAACATCTCATCACTCTCCACCTTCCCAATGCTCTCCAGTGTATAGGGAGGAAGAGCTAAAACCTTATGCGGATTCCTATTGCAATAATAAAAAAAACTCTTGCCTACCTCACGAAGAAAATATAATACTGAATTTTGAGTACAAAATAGTTTTCAATAAACCAAGTAGTGTAAGCTCAACTGTGTCATAGAGTTGAGTTTATATGCCTGTACACATACAGACTGTATGTATATAAATTCTACTGCTCACCAAAAAAAGAGGAAAGATGAAAAGACTTGACATGATTACAAGTGCAATTATTTGGCCCTAAACCACAACAGTTTTCTCATTCACTTTTAAATCAATGTTATAACCTTGTGAAAAACCATGGGTTCTCTTCTTCATATTTTTCCGAGCAGATACGCACAGTTGACACCCCTAATGTTCATGGAACTTTGTAAGGAAATCAAACGTATGTTTATATTGTATATGGGAAATCTCTCAATAGAAATTTAGTCAAGTACACCAAATTCCCTTTTCCTCAGTCACTTTTAAATGCATGGTTGAGGGGAAGAGTCAAAGCGGTGAACCCAAGTGTCTTTTCTCCAAGTCGTTACTTTTGGTAATTTACGCAATGTTCCGTCAATTCGCATTCAAATAAAATATCACAGCTTTTGAAAAAAAATACTTGGGGACTATGATCCGCATCGAGACTGACAATATCCTCTTGAATATAGAGCTTGAAACAAGCTTCATGAAAGAGCGGATGAGGACGTTCGAGAAAATGCCAAAAAAACTTTTTATCCCACCTGCTTCGACATAAATACGAATTTGCCAAAACATTTCCCCATTCGAGCTTCTTCGTAAAATTAGAAGCCACCTACATTCTAAGCTAAGTAGTAGTCATTCTAACATATCTGTGGCTCTACGTTGTGGTAATACTTTTTTTTATGTATGAGATTAACTTGTGAGATTGTCAGGACGGGATATTTACATATGTTTATTGTGAGAGTATACGCAGAGAGACGTATATATGGAGAGACCTATGTTGTCTTTATATACTATAAAGAATTTTTGTATTTTATCCACTTACATGAATACACAAGGAAGGCTGTCGTCTCCCCTACAGTATCAAGTACATTGTACCTTAGCGTTTCCTTCCCGTCTACTACTACCACTACTACTACATACCACATATATATATGTACATATATCCCCACGAACTCATTTTTATAGGATGACATAATGTGAAATTCATCTTCATATATGTTGGTATTTTTGCTGGCTGGGTGTGAAAGCAATTTACGTTTAAGGATCAAATGTGACTAGAAGAGATACTGAGAAAGCATATATAATTTAGTATGTAGAACACTTGCCAGCTATAAACCATGGGAAGATGAATGGAGGAAGTGTTTTTTTGGGAATTAAATATGTATCTATAATTATTATTACAAGCAACATGGATTCTTCTTCCATGGTAAAAATCCTATATGAATTCTATGTACTAGAAAAATCTGGCGTAACAAATTTCGGTTCGCACTTGGTTCAAATCTGATTTTAGAGGCGACGCTCAAAAATAGTTGAAATTCATCTTTGATGTGGAATGTGTAAAGGTATATGTAGAGATAGATACGTATGGTAAATGTATTTACGTAATGTATCTACATTTTGTGTAGGTATTTTGTATACAGTCTGGTGAAGGGGATCCAATATTTGGTACATTGGGATCTTCTTGTGAATTGAAAAATCCGTGGGGATTCGGACCTTTCTAAATATCAACATTAAATTACGAATCTGAGAGATTGAGGGGATTTTTTTATATCTATGATATGATAGCTGGGGCTTGATGCGGCGGGGATGTTACCCGACATTTCTTATATATAGAGAAAAGTAGGGTAATACGCTACCATCCCGTGTGTCTCACTACACGTGCATTTGGGTTGTAGTCGTAGGGAAAAGTAGAGAGGTGTATATGGATAAAGGGGCTATGTGTGAACGTCTATGGATTATGTGACAACCAGTGAATCTACGGAGGAAACATAACATACAAAACGAAAATTCCAATGAAAGAGTCTATTTTAATACATTTACACTCAACTTGTGTATCATTTGGGTGATGTTGTCGAATAAGAGGAAAATCTTGATGATGAGAGTATCAGTCGAGCTGAGGTCCTCCTCTTGAAACCAACCCATGTATTCAACTTGACTTTGAAAATTTTTGGAAAAGACTTGTCCCTCTGTAGTTTTCATTGAAGAGAAAAAAGAGAGCTTTCAAATCAAACTCCATCAACAACTTCTTCATACGAATATAAACAACATCGTAGTTATTTGGTTGGAGAAAAGTGGAGCTATTGAGGGAAGAAGATTGAGAAATTGAGATAATTTTGTTTTTTTCTACTGTGACCTAAAGGAAACTTTTTCGGGAATGGATAATAACTTGGAATTTGTTCCTATTGAGTGCGAAGCTGTGGGTGATGGTCTCACAGGTGGACCAGTAGGTGAATGCCAAATAGATTTTTTTTTCATTTAAAAAAAATAAGAATTCTCATTTATCAAAACAATTCTATAGATATACAGCCATTAATTTCAATGTTAATGAATTTTCTGCCTCCGATCGTTTGGTGAATTGCCATTTGTTTTACAAGGCTTTTACATTGGAAAGATATTTGAAGATTTACTGTGGTGTCTATATAGGATTATAGGCTACAATGTAGGAAGGATTAAATAGTAGCTTTTAATTTACCTATAGAAGGGGAGGTCTGTTCACACAAATTAATTATGTGATTTCAGGGTTGGAGTCTCGATTTCGGGTGAAAACATCAGTGTACAATAATAAAGTCACGAGAAGTGGTCTTGTGGTGGCGTTTGATGGGCCCTCCGAGCCTGAAATCGAGTTTGATATTCTTCAGAATGGTGACACTGAAGTTTCTTACATACCCAAGCTTCCAGGAATTTATTCTCTAAAGGTCATCTATAGTGACGTCCCCGTCAAAGGAAATCCCTTCAAAGTTCATGTGTCAGGGAGAGGAGCTCCAATCGTTCGACCCAATGTAGTCAAAAGAAATATCGTTAAAAAGGTTAAAATTAGTGGCGAAGGTCTGACAGAAGGAAAGGTCAACACACCTAATGAAATCTTATTAGACATCTCCAGAGCTGAGATCAATTGTAAGTTCTATACGGTTTAAAAGTTTTTATCTTAAATTAACAATACTTTAACTTTTTCAAGCGACTAACCATGCACTTGCGTTAGCAATATGATTGCTTGTTTCAATCGTAGATTTAATTTTACATTCTTATGAGATCCTAAGCTAATTTAAAGGAAATTGTTGGAAAGTGAGTACAGATATTTCCAGAATATTTACTGAATCCCAGTCTCATCTTTTTATCTTTTAAGCTTCCAATTTAATTGACCAGAGGAATTTACAAGTGCGAGTTCCTTTTTTGTAAATCAGAACAATTTGTAGGCTGTTGATGTTAGATTTTAATCCATGAAATTGGCGTGAATGATGGGGCAATTGAACGGTATAGGGCCGGGAAAATTATCTGTGCCAGTCTCACAAATTTGGCTAGTGAGAAAAGTGGAGAAAAGATAAGATTCGCTGTAATATACAGCATGCATTTAATTTGTTAGACAATAAATAGCTCTATCCTCCCGGCTTGACGTGGGTGAACGTTCACACGAACTTACACCCATGTGTAAATCACGCACCGCGTTTCCGCTCTGCTCCCAATTAACTATAATGTCAGTCGGCTACTTCTTTCCTCAATAATTCCTTGTAAATTCATGTAGCAAGTTTTATATTCCGTAACTTTCCAACCTGGTCTATGTTTGATTATTTATTTTTTTCCATCGAATTCTAAACATATCGCGAGTTTTATGAAGAGTTTGCAATTACGAGTCAAGTTCAAGTCAAGGGGAGTATTTTTCCTAAGCTTGCATAACCTTCCACTGTCAATTGTATTGAACTTCATCAATTTTATGTTTAAAAGCTAAGAATTTAAACATAATTCCGCCACTAAAGAATGTGGAAAACGAAAAATATTTGAAATTTCAATAGTGACGAATGCAATTTACAGGGAAAATACAAGGGGGTGAACATGTGATGAAAATTTTACAAAATTTGCAGGTGAACTAGAAGTGAACATTTTGTCCTCACCGAAGCCAATCATTAGCGTTGTTGAGAAGAAACCTGGACTCATTTCTCTTGGCTACACTCCTCTTGCCAAAGGAACCCTTCAGATGACATTGAAATTCAGAGGAGAACATGTGCCCGGAAGCCCTGTAAATATTACCATTAAATAAAAAAAAAGAAATCCAAATCAATATAATCTTTACACACAACAAGCCCCGTTACAAAATATCAATCAAATTTGGAAAGCGCAATAATTCAAGTTTAAAAATGTAGAATTCATTGGAGCATCTGGGGTGTTTTTTGAGGGAGCTCAAATGCCAAGTCTTTGGACAAGGTTGCAATTAATAATTCTTCTTTATTCTACATATAATATGTGCCAATAAAAATGACTCTTGGCGTGTTACACAAACAAGATGTAAAACATTTCTCCCTACACCACTATACCTGTATATCAATTTGTACAAAAAGAAAAGAGACAAAAGAGCTCTCGGAATTGTCTGAAAACTTTTACTCGATCTGCTTGTTGCCTTTTGGTTGTTGTTCCCTTTGTAGGTATTAAAAAATCTCAACGCTGCTGTATTAAATCGTAGATGTATTTAGAAGATATACAAAAATATTTCAAATCAATGTTTATGTTGTGCTTACTCTTAACATAAAAAACTCGTGTATAAAGGTCAGTGTGTCAAGCAAATTTCAATCAACTGAAAGAAAAATATTGTAGAAAAAAAGGAGCTTATCCTTTGCGGGACGAAGCGCAAGCTCAAATATAGCGAAATTAAATTCTGCTTTGTTCATGAATCCGCATTTTTTTCGAGAAAAAAACGAAGCTCCTCGCAATCTTTAAGATAATGAAAGCATACTACTATTGGATCTGACTTTGAGCTAACTGTAGTACTTTTTTCCATCAAAATATGGAGTAATAAAAGACAAGTTTACAAAAATGGTACGATTTACAAATGACCATTCACTTCAATACACCACCAGTGCAAAATGGTGAATGAGAAAATTTTAATTCCAATAAATAAGTATCCTTGCTGAATCTTGCATCCTTTTCATCGTCCACAGTATGTACTTGATGACTAAGGGCTTCCTTTAATTCAGGAAATTGGCTTTTGGCTAGAGCTGCACTCGATGCATTATTACAAGTAATTTGATTTTGACATGACAAAAATTTTACATTTGGCAAATCTGTTAGTATTGGCATACTTAAACAAGCAAAGTTTAGGTAACACATGGTGCAAGCTCATAGCCTCATTGCATATTGCATGAATGCAGTGTGACAGACAGAAATTCAACGAATGTATTTTTATGGCAAATGCATTGCGGTTGATTTAACGTGAATTTTCGCAACAATAAACCGGAAGTAATTATTACTCGTGGTTGTTCCTTTATTTGGAAAATTTCATGAGTGTAATTTCATTTTACAACAATAAAATGTTTTTCTCAACCTGTACAAAAATCCATGCAACCATGTTTGATAAATAGACTGACAACTAATGCCAATGGAAAAATTGCAATGACAATTGCAGGGCACTGTTAGATTACTGTATGCTGTACTAAATCAAGTGGTTATGACTAAACTAATGGCTCTGCCGGCTTCCCCAACGATTTCCTGGAGCTGGATTGTAAAGAGGATCAGGGCGTCGGATGTCAGGGGTTCTAGTTGCTGGTGCTCGTGTTGGCGGTGGAGTGGCTACTTCAGGATACCTTGTGAATGAGTAAGGAGTGGTTGTTGTGGTTGTGATTGGAGCGAAATTTTTGCGATGATTGTGTTGGTGGCGCCATCCATGAGAGTGGCGCTGTCCGTGATGACCATGGCCATGTATATGTGGGCTATGCTGTATAGTTTCAGGATTCCATAAATTGCATCCATAAAGGGAGTGCCATTTTTGCCCGGGAACACAAACAAGTGATGGGACATCGGGGACTTTGCAATAAAAAGTTATTGCGCTGCAGATTGGACTGACTTTGTGAGAAAACCCGTTGATAATCAGCTTTTCATTTGGTAAGGGACAATGGCCTTCGGTTCCTGTAGCTACGCATTCTCTATTGTGGTAAATCCAGAAACTTTGATCACCCAGATCTTCATCGAATTCGGTTTGGACAATGGAACATAAATCTTGTTCACAGGTGGGTTTCAGGTTTGTTCCAAAAACTAGCCATTGCCGGTGTGGGCATGGACCCTGTGTGAGATAATAATCATTTATTTAATAATTTTTATGAATTTAATTTTTAAAGCTGTTTCAATTTATTCCAAGCTTTCCAGTCTGAAAGCAGTTCAATAACATTAAATCGGGGTGCTAAGTACTGGAACCCATCATCCATCATAAATTATACCAATTAATAATAATAACAAGCCCAGAATAATTACACAAAGTAAAAAAAAACGCGGTTCAAATCTCCGTTGCTTGGGAATATTTTTAGGTCATTGCATTGGTACCATTTTACCTTGGGGGTTTTAAGCAATTATAAGCAACACATTTTTGGATAAAGCTTGTATGTGAGAAAGAATACAAGAAAATACCGTGCGGTTTTTACATATTACGCCCACCGTGACCCTTCGAAATGAAAAAAAAAATATATATATATCGGGGCTTATACTCCAACCTCTACCTGTTAAGGTCTGTCGGAGTTGTCAACCATCTTAACCTTTATTAGTTCA
>JAQFXU010000253.1:0-66807 GCA_034693705.1 Spatulosminthurus flaviceps | reverse complement strand
ATACGAAACAGCCACTAACCCTCAAAAAGTGGTGAGTTTAGTGCCGAATTTAGTGTTAGTGAGGTTTTATGAATACGACCCTCAATCTATGAGAGACTCCACATGGAAAAATAATGACCAATACTTGACATAAAATTGTATAGTTTTATTGGAGCAATTACGTTTAGGGCTCTTCTATATTCTTCAAGCTCATTCATAGAGTATGGTTTTATGTGCCGTTATCCATTGAAATGAGAGACTCCAATGTATTTAATTTTTGTCTTTAAATTTATACGAAGGTCAAGTATGACAAACATATTTAAATTTGGTTAATATTTCGTAAGGACAGTGGAAACTTCGCCCTATCGAACGTAATTATTTTTCTTATTTCGTCTAAAAGTTTAGTAGTCACAATGGCCGACATTTTAAGAACGCTCAGTTAAAGGTATGGAATTCCAGATCAAATCCGTCAAAACAATTTTCTTTGCCAGAAAAACAATTTATTAAATTACTAATAACAATTAGTCAACATGATCTTGAATGCTGGAAGAATTGCTGGTAGATTTGAATTTTATGCTGTACATCACAACATAATTTCAAATGACTAAGAGCTTTTGCTAAATCGGTCAAAATCTATCTGTCTATCTATATTCAACAAATTTGAATTTCAGTTCTCCAACCCTAGACATGGGACTTTATTATTTAGAAAGTCAATATTTTAAGAAGCAGGAAAAAATTGGAAAAAAATGCCAGCGGAGCTAACGAGACTAATAATGATTAAGTTTCAGTGGGTTTTTCAGTCTATGAAAGACTTAAATATTTGTATTTAATGTTGACATACAGATCAAAGCATCATTGTAAAATCGAAGACATTAAAATGAATTTGGTCTTTTACCCTCCACTAGAAATCCGCAACTTTTGTGGCATAGGCATAGAACCACATTACTTCGCAAAACAGTTTTCTTTCAGGCAGCTAAACATTGGAATCAAATGTCATTTTTGGCAAGTTTTAACATTTAATAACTGAATGGATACTGAATTCAGGGCTATAGGATAGAAAGATGTACGGAAGTTGTAACGAATGGCAAATAAATCTGATTTCAAATTAAATTCTCATAATAAATAAATATTCATAATAGTGATGAAAATTGTAGCTCATCCCTATTGGTCGCTTCTATTCATTTGTATCCAAAGGAACTGTTTTCATTATATGTCACCAAAACTTTTATTTAAACATATAAAAAAATATGTGAATAATATTGACACTGCTCACATGGTTAATTCTTATTCTTTATTAATTCAATGTTAATCAATACAATTAATTCAATTTAGTTCCATGAACAAAAGGAAGTTCGTAGTATGTTCTATTGGCCATCCAATTTATTATTGGAAAATATATTGTACAAATAATATGTGCAAAGTATTGTAATGAGTGGCGGTTATAAGGGCTAAGGCCGATTTTTAACCTGAATAAATTATTATTAATATATTGTACAAATGAGCAGGGTATACGCCAAATCTTTCGTTGCTCATGAACTTGGATTAAAGCTTTATAAAAAATCACTGGATATTTTGTTGTTGGAATGAACTGACAGGAGCAGTAAATACTTTTTAAAGAAAGAAAACTTAATAATAATTATTGTTTATATCCGACAAAAGAGTTTAAAAACGTCTTATTAACATTTTTTGAGATACAGATCGGCGAAAAGTTGTGTCCTCGAAATTGAAAATAAACAAGTTATTAATTCTATTACCCTGGATTTGCTACAATTTTACCCTCAAATCCAAAAATATGAATAAAAAGGTTAAACTATGAAAAGTTGTGGTAATGAATTTGGTTCATGCAATTTTTTGTAAAATTTCGTATGCAAATGACATGGCATCTATAGCAAAAAAATTTCCAAAGGAAGTGCATAATTTGACTTTGAACTCAACTCAAATTGTAGATCCAGGGGTATGAATGTCATCGTTGTTTAATTTTGTGGGGAGACAAAAAAAAAGAAAAATATTTGCATAAAAAACAAACTATGAATTGAAGATACTTTGTATTCGTATGAGTGGAGCTTGTAAGTAAAGATCTAAACTGGAGCCTAGAGATCCTACACTAGAAATATCCCATGGGATTGTCACCATCATAGTACAAATAAAATGGATACATAATAATAGTAATGTTATAGTTACGGTTTGATTAGTATTAAACAAGTTGAAAAGAAGGCTTTATAACCAGGGGCAAGGAACCGGGCGACTTGCTTTTTGTTTCATAACGGCCCGGACACTTTCAGTAAATACATTGTCAATGTTTAACCCTGTTTTGGCTGAGCAGAGTATGAATGTTCTGGCTTTTATTTTTGCTTTGAGTTTTTTCCCTTCCTGCTCCGTTACGGGGTTTGGTACTTGACCTATTAAATCCGCCTTTGTTCCTGCATTTTCAAAACTTATATAGTTACATAAATTATGGTCTATAGCATAGGGTGAGCAATTCACAAATAATTCTCATCCGCTTTTTCATACACAAGAATAGGCTCAAGGATACTCACCCACAAGGAGAACAGCAGCTGAGGGGCAATGTCGTTTAAGTTCATTTATCCATTCGCTCTCGACATTTTCAAACGACGTCCTATTATCCACAGCGTAACATAAGATGAAACAATCAGTCTAAGAAACAGAATGTACACGAAAACGGTTAAAAAATTCCCACACCTTTTTGTATGCAACAATACAAGGAGTTTCAAAGCAATTGGATCATCAATAAATTAATTAGAGATTTCTGTATACCTTTGGATATGACAAAAGCCGTAAACTTTTATAATCTTCTTGCCCAGCAGTATCCCACAATGTGAGAGAAAACTCCACACCGTCTACGGTCAAATTCTTGGCGTAGTTATCGAATCTGAAAATCCGGTGAATTTTATCCTTGAAATTTTCTACAACCTAAAACATAATTTTTGCCCAAGTTCTTAAAAATAAACTTTGGACTTTCAACTTACACAGTTGGAACGTGCTCTGTCGGGAAAGAATTTGCCGTGTAGGAAATAAGTAAACATGTCTTCCCTACGGTTCCATCACCTACCACAGTAATTTTTAGAGGTCGAAGTGTGTCTGGACGTGCTGACATCGACATTATTGATAATCACACCTTGAACATTTTCCATCACAATAAAATTAGCCAACCCCACCAAACCGGACAATGCTATGGTCAAAGATCGATTTTAATTGTTCTAATTATTACGAAATTTCCGTTCTTGATCAATTCTGCCCACTTGATTTGCATGAAATATAATTTTAATGACTAACTCAAAAACAACAACGGATAGGAAAACCAGTAGCATAATAACCGGCATTCCATACATAATCACACACCAGGAGTCATTCCTTAAATATTTTTGAAAACAGTTACTATATAATTCATTCCATCCTAATTTGATTTATTTCTTGGTTTATTAAAAAGTCAATGTTTGCTTGGAAGGAAAAAAAATTATAAATCACTGCCTCGACTCTAAGTTTAGTTGGAGGATGGAGAGCTTACACATTTTAGACATTGATGTAAATTAATGAGCAAGCTGAATTTCCTGTAAAATTGTATGCGTAAAATTTGATGTTGACAATAATTTTCACCAGATTAGATGTAGAGAAAAATTCGGCAGCATTTTCGATGTGCATAACTTCGCAAGAAGCGCACATTGCTGATGGGGCAAATAAAGTAACTAAATACTGCAAAGCTAAGAAAATGCCACAAAACCCCTCCCAACTTCACTAAACATACATGTGCCATTAACTTCAATGATTTAAAATGTATATATTACAGAACTAAAGGGTTAAGTAATGGTGTTATATTTCAACTATTTTTGCTTCAAGTTGCCTCTAGCGTCATTACAAACATTCCAACTGGCACGATTATTAATTATTAAACAAAACAAAACACATTTTGAACTGTTCAAAAATAGGAATGACTAATACATTAAGTTATTCAGCCAAGTAGCATAAAATGGAACACTTAATGGAAGATCCTTAATTTTGAGTCTTGACTTAAATTGATTGAAATACCTTTTTTCTTACGACTATGCTACAACTCCAGGGTCTTTGACATTGGCCTCCAATATTGATACTCGGATTTATTGGTGATAATTCCAGCTCCAGAGCCAAGCTGACAGCTTGAAGTCTTGAGTAATTATTCAAATTTGTAAACTTCAATGCAAATGAAACCAATTCCCGTTCACTTTTGTATTACAATTCGCAAAATGTCCACGGTAACATTACACACTTTCACCCGTTTACTGTCACCAGCAGCACAAATTCTGCTGAGAAAATTATAGTAAAATTCGTATTTGGGCTGAAAAATATAAGCAAGTTATTAAAATATAGAGTAGTTAGAAAACACTGGCTCGTAAAAATGGCAGGAGCAGAACTGACTTAGGGTGAACCATCAAAAACAAGGAAGGAAGTCAACCACTGGACACATAGTGACCGAGGTATTATTAATCAATAGCAACTGAAACAACTTTCAGATAATTATAATACAATATATTGCATGTAAAGAAACTCCCATATCTAATAAATATAATTTCTAATTCCAATGATTACGCAACATTACAACTCTACTAATAATGTTGTGCTGTTCATAAGTAGCGATCATAATAATAACAAAAGATTTTTTGAGATTCTGTTTCTCCGCTGCTGCCCGTTCACATTCACCGTACTTTACATCAGGTATTTAATTATTGTTTTTTTTAAATAATACGGAAATCAACTCAAGAGTCAGCTGAACAAGTCTTCACATTTTTCCACCAGTATGACCAACATTTATAGCGATGTAGTCCAAGTTAAACTTGGCAAGTTTCAACTACTAATCTTACCGAAAATATATATGTAACCATAAAGCCTTAATTCGCAACTTTCAAAAAAAAAAGAATAGAATTGAAAAGAAATTTTTCCGATGATGTGAGGATAGATTTCAATAAAAAAAAAATAGTGAAAATGTCAGCTGATAGGAACAAAATTCATCATTGTTTTTTTTGTGATTACTGGATTCCATTTTTTTTATGACGAAGCTAATTGCAGTTCCGGACTAAAGAGAGAGAATGTTTTTGAAATGTTTCGTAAATCGAAAGTTGGGTAAAGTATTATGTGCCTTTACCCGTTCATCAAACGGGCACACTTACTTGTTAATATATTAAGTTGCCAGTACTAATATAGTAAAGAAGTTAAAGAACGTATATAAAATATTTTGCTCCATTTAAGTATACCTTATAATTGCTATAGTAATACTTTATAAGTGAGAATGTGGCTTATAATAATTAGTATTATTATATCCATGATTTTTTTTATTTGTTTTACATACCATGATCCATGATTAACGGTTCAGTACACATTGACATACTCGTGTATGGTTCAAATAATATACATAAATATACCTTTATACATATCTTTATATGTTAAATATAAAGGTATAAGCAATTGTGCTATAATTTTTTAGTTCAGAAATAGACTCATAAATGTATACTCCCATTATCTATAGGTAAGCATTGAGCACAATAACAGGAGCGACAAAATAAAGGAAATATGCAACCGCTGTCCGGTTTACTGTAATCTTGAGGTCGGACTCCAAACGTGAATAATGTGTATACAAACTAACTATACTACATATGGTTATGCTCTTGTGACATTTACGACTGGCTAATGCCGAGCACCAAGTTAATAATAAAGTGTAAATCAGAACAACACTTGCTTTAATTACTAATCCAAATAAATATTTATAGTTATTTATTATACACATATTAATCACGTTGCTGGCAAGAAGATCATAATTAAATATCGCAAGGGCATTGCTACATGAATATATACGGGCCGTAATCAAACCCTACCACAATGTAAAATAATGCTTTTAAATTGTTACTCCAAGCTTCAATGACTAACTAATTTTACCGAAGAATTAAAATACTCACGAAGGCCCTTTAGAACATTTACTGTATGTAAAATTAAATATGGCCAATCGAGGCATGTGTAGGCACTTCCAGGAAATTACATTATAACAGAACGCATACAGAAATCAGATTCACTCAAAATGAATGATAAAACATGGTGTCATTTCATGTATATGTTGTCAGTTACTCCAGTCGTCTTTACACTCAATTATAGAATATCAGTCGATGTCGTCCACCGGCACTTCACGCTAAATAACTCATATTTACTTCAATTCAATCATCGCTATAGGTTTTTGTGTTTTAGGTATGTTTCTGTAATTATTATTGTTTTCTCGATCACGTATTTACTTACTTGTGTTTCATTTCAATGGTATTCATGTGTTAACGATGCATGGGTTGTACTTTACACCGACTTGTCTGCTGTAACCCGATAGGAAAATCGGCAGCAAAGCTAGCTTACTAATGTTACCGTATATATAGTTGCACAAATGGCAAACAGCTTATTATTACAAATGTTTTCCGAGTAATGAATTGTGTACATATTATTTATACTGAAACACATTAGAACAGTGTCTCATTTTCCGATGAATATGTATGTAAAGCAAATGTTAAATTAGTGATAATAGTGGGGACGTTGCGTTGGGATGATGTCAAAAATGGATTTTAATCAAATTACGGGCAATTTGAGTTTTCGGTCAAACTTCATACTCACAAAATGTTATGACAATAATTATTGTTACCAAATTATGCAGTTTTTTATGTACATGATTTCCTGAGATTTCCTGTCAGCAAATGTTGCTAAAATGACTTCGATGTGTCATCGATGGAAATCATAAATGTTACCTTGAACATTGTACTTGCATAAACGCTTTTCAGATTAGTCAGAAAAACGTTACATTGAAATTCTGAGGAAGTTTATAATAGATATTAGATAGGTTGTTGAATGCAATTCATTGCTCAAAATTCTAATACAATTTTAGTGTATATTATCCCATTTCAACAACAAGTGAAACCAATGGAGGATCCATTGAGTAGTTGACTGAATGATGTATATTCTATGAAACAGTACCCAATATTTAACTTATTACAAATACCAACACATTAACAAGCTGCATACGCAGGCGATAACATGTTTTATAATAGTTATAGATGACTTTTAATTATTCAATTTCACAAATTCAAAATCAAGGAATTTTATAAATGTATTTATACTCTGGATAAATCAATGGTTGAGCTAATGTAAACATAACGATAAAGGAACACACGTGATGGACACAGTAAAACTAGTTGCCCCACCCCCAGTACAAAAATCAAAAAGGTAACCTTCTTAATCGTGAATTAGTCCCTCATGTGGATCGTCACACACACAAATCCGTCATTGAAAATCAGTGTTTTTCACTGAATGACTTGATACCTTAATAAAGATGCAATACAATACAAATAGCCTACCTTAAATTAAATTGATTTGACCTAAATATCGATAAAAACTATGAAACCCAAAATGTTATGTGATGACGACTAAATCGAAAACTAGCTCTAAAATAGCTATACAGATTATTTTATGCAAGTTGGTATAACCAACCGCAATTACAGCACAATAAAGTAACAAGACATAGCATTTCCTTTACGAGATAATAAGAAGCAAGATTGTGGCATCGAAGTATGTAATGACAAAGGTCAGTATTTCAATAATACGTTTTCAACAAGGCCTAATTTTGGATTCCCACAAGGGTACATTATAATGAAAGAAACATTAACTCCCCATAATGTTCAGCTTCTGCATTTACTACGACGTATTCAATGCACAAATGGAGGACCTATAAGAAAGCTGATTGATTCGATTTGCTGCGCTAAATAAACAACAGTCTCATGTTATGTATAGGAAACAAGTGCCAGTCAATTAATAATATATACAAACAGAAAAATTAGTGTATACACATTATTACGTTCATCACAATGCTTTCATAATTTCTGTTCCATTCTTACAACGTTCATAGTAAACTAGACGCAGACATCTATATTTAACTACGTAGTAAAAACCCAAACAAACAAGCTCGAATTCGGAGTAGAAAAAATTACTACAACATTGGGCAACAGCTTGATGATTTAGTTTTCACATTCATAGTAACTCGAACACTTTCAATAAATACCCTGTCAATATTGTCCCCAGTTTTTGCAGAACAATGAAGAAATCCCCTTGCTTTTATTTTCTTCTTGAGCTTCCTCCCTTCTTGCTCAGTTACTGGATTCGATACATGACCTATTAAATCCGCCTTTGTTCCTGCAATACCAAAATTTTGTTCCAGTTAATTTAAGAAATTTACCCTCGATGCTAAGTTATAACAATACTTGTGAAACAAATGCCAACAGCAGTGAATTTGAAATTCATTTAAATTTTTTTACAACTACAAATAGTTTACTTGACATGTCATACTACACTGCGTTGTAATGTTTAGTGAACTAAAAGGTTAGCCTCACCCACAAGAAGAACAGCAGCTGTTGGACAATGCTGCCTTAGTTCCCCTATCCATTTGCTTTCGACGTTTGCAAATGATGATCTATTGTCCACAGCATAACATAAGATGAAACAATCAGTCTGTAATGTAGGAACATAAATGTTTACATAAATTCATTATTATTTGTCTATCACTCAGTATTAATTCTTTGAAAACAATATAAGGCATTAACAAGCTGTGGGAAAGTTTACGCCCTCATAATTATTGATTATTATATTTGTTTTAAATATTTGTTCCAACCTTCGGGTACGATAAAGGCCGCAACTTTTCATATTCCTCTTGACCAGCGGTGTCCCATAGTGTCAAGGAAAATTCCATACCATCCACTGTTAGAGTTTTGGCAAAATTATCGAATCTAAAACATAAATATGCAAAAATTTATGACAATGCAATGTCATAAATACGTGTTATGTATTGACTTGAAAGTGGCATATATAGATTAAATACATTAAATTGTACGGTATAGCACTTATTGTTAGTTAGACCAAGTCAAATTCTGAATATTTGATGACGTGAGTCATTATTTACAAAACTCTTATTAATTTACAAACAGATAATACAAGCATGAAAACTAACACCATTGAAAAATTAACCAAAGATTTAAATACTCTAGGAAGAAATGACACCAAAAATTTACTTGATAAACAAACACAGATCAATATTTGATAATCAAATTTGTTCCCAAGACTTACCACACAGGATCATCGAGTCAATAGTAATCGTTATTGCTACTTAATTGCCCAAAAACTTACACGGTGGGTTCATGTTCCGTCGGAAATGAATTTGCTGTGTACGAAATAAGGAGACATGTCTTTCCCACAGTTCCATCGCCTACCACGGTAATTTTCAGGGGACGACGAGATTCAGCGTCTTGACGACCTGACATTTTAATACTGAAATCTGAAATTGAGTTAATGCAACTTGTTATAAGGAAATTGCAGTAATACAATTTTGCAGTTCTGCCCCTATACTCAAATACTCAATCTCCTGAATAACATTATCACTATAGGAAAAGTCATCTATTTTTCTTGCATTGCCCAAGTACATAAGTTGCATTTACTCAAGGCGCAATAATAACCCAGCTCACATACACATTTGAGATGCTCAAATGCATCCGAGTAAAAAAGCTCGTCCAGTAACAACTCTTGCACGTCAGGTGAAACATACTCGTACTTATTCCAGTTTAATCTTCTGCCTCATGGTTACACAACACTCAGTTAGTATAAAAAATGTTTGTATACATACTAAATATCTAACGACCGCTCAACATAATTTATTATAGTAGCAGATTAAAACAAATAATCCTACGAATAATATTTTGCACAGAAAAAATGACCAGTTACTCACAAATTATCCGACCTCACTAAAAATTTCAATAAACCCAAATTGTTGGTAAACTTCAAGAAATTTCGCGAGAACTGCGAGAAGGATTTTTAGCACTTCTATAAACTAGTTGTTAGATTGTAAACATAGAGATGACTAATACCCTTTAGCGTCACTAGCAATAATAATAAAATTATTATTATTACTCTTTTTCAAATGTGCTTGTGCTTTCATGAAGGCTATACATTACGTGTTCGTTATTTTCAGATAACATTTCCTATACTGTCTCAGATTTCATAAGATAAAAGCCCAAAATAATAAAACCACTAAGAAAAAAATACCCAATTTCCATTATTTTCTACAACACAAATGGCATGAGAATAAACGGGGCAAAAATATAGTTACGTCAAGTAATAAGAAGAAATTTCACCAGAATAAAAATACGTACTTCCTCAGTCCTGGTTATAGCACAGAGTGAGACCGAATGTGATGATAAGAGGCAAGAGGAACTTAATCTGACCCAGTAATATAAAAAATGACAGGAGGAGACGAATTTGCTGAACAGTTGAAGAGTCGTCGCATGTACTGCTGTAGGAAGTCCAATCCTGGGCACAGACTGAAGGACGCACTCAAAAATCCAAATTAAAACTTACTAACCATAGTATTAACAACCTCCCAGTGCCAACCAAAAGCGTTGGGTAACCAAATGAGAGAGAGTAAGTACTATAAAAAAGCCTGTGCGTATAATAATATGAAGGTACTTTGATTTGATACTCCCAATAAATAAGTCTCATTACAAATTACAAAAATGTAACTCGTCAAAAGCCAATCTATCTAAATGGAGGAGTAGTATCAGTTGTTGGATATAACCCCAGATGAAATCATGCGTAACGAACGCAGGGAGAGGAGAACCTTTTAACGTAATCAAATAATAGCAATTTAATATCATGTACATAATGGTGATAAGTTAGCTTCTCCCATTGTCCTGCTCATTATACATCCCGTCATGCATAGTGTAATGTTACAAAGTTGAATAAAAAAATTTTAATGTCGTTTCAAAGGGGAATGTTAAGCAGTATATTTATAATACTGTCCCCTTGAATGACTATTATCAGGAATAGGAGAGTATAATATATTGGTAGTTGAATTTGTACTAGCACAAATTGTTGGGGGACAATAACGGAAATATATATGCACGTCACAATGTTTACTGTCCTTTGAACTCTCACACAAGCAATATCTAATGCACACAGATAAAAACTTACACCCTCTATCTCCTTGTCTGTATAAATGCCTTAACATTGAATCTAAAAAAGGTTTGTTTGCTTCTTTGCTGGGACGTGTACGAGTGTTGGATAGGATGTTTAAAATAAAAATAATAGGTTACAATTGGAATAACAACAGTTTAAACTCGATATACTTAAAGTCAACTTCGTCTTCAAATACATCACTTTCAAAAATGCAATAATTATGGTTACTATTATGCTTACGGAGCTCACATTTCACATGCAGAGAGCGTATTTTAATGCTCAAGTATAAACACTCAGTCCTTCGAACCACAAACGAGAAGACAATTATTATTCCAACACTGAGAAATCTGATACGAAGATTGTGAGTCCAGAATCTAAAATCTGAATATGTCGTCAGCCACAATTTCTGTCTGTCTTGGCACCAACACTTTTTCTTATTACATGCAAGTAATGAATATGTATTTTTAAAAATGCTAAACTATACAGGCCATATACTTTCTACTCCTTCCACATTTGCCAATTCAAACCCAGACTTTTGCACTCTCAAAGATTCTTAAGTCAAGAACGTACCAAATGGCAAGTGGTCTTAAGGAATTTTTATTTTCTCTCTCCGGCTCCTTCCTTCCTTTCCTCATATACTTCATATAGACCATTAATTGCATAATCAACATTATTTCCTTCCATAATGTACACAGCCAAAGGTAATAGCAAATTCTGTGACGTGATTATATAGAAGCAATAAACCGACCATAAATAATGGCATTTGGAGGGGCAAGGTCCTATAATGTATATTATACTCTTCATCCCAGAAAGCTATCATTAATTAATGCTACTGTCCGAAACTCCTGGAATGAACACCCAAAATCATTTGTTTATCACTCCGACTGAAAGGGCCTGCCCGTGTAAACCACAAGGAAGTATCATTATTAAAAATCTCAATTTAAAATACATTGTTTTTGCAAATTGTCATTTCTTCTTCCTCGGTCCCAGTAGCTTACAAATTATTTCGCTAAAATGATTCAATGAGTGTAACTTTCTTCAGTACAGGTATAAATTTGTTATAACATTTCTAACGTGAGTAATTGGCATTTATTTAGCTTGAAAAAATAATAATGAGCCCATAGAAAAAGATAAAATCAATTTCACAGGAGTAAATACTAGCCATTCTGTCATGTAGTAGTCTGGGTGGTACAAGGACTACAAAATACACCCTTTTCATCAATAGGAAATACTATACGTACATGCGTAGAATAATCAGTGACACATACCAGTGAGTGTGAGTGCATCCTTACGAATGAGATGCAGGGATCCAGGGAAGAGTTCTGATACTTGTGATTATTAAAACTAATACTATTCCACGTTTTAAGCTTCCAAGCTTAAAGCTCCAACTTACGAAGCGAAACGACTCAAGCATTAACGCAGCGGAAGTACAGCATAAGTGCATGCATCGACTACACTTCCATACTCCCATTATATACCATGATTGCTTCATCATTCCTAAAACTATCCCCGACAAACAGTGCTCTAAACCTTCACACGTGCATATGTGTATTATATTTTAAAACTGCCCTGCAGAATAATGATACCCTACAGCTTGTGACCTGCAACTTTGAGGGTTTTACTTTTTATGGGCACGTACTTTAATACGCATTACTCCGGACCGAGTGTGCTGGACAGGACAGAGGAGTTAACACATTTTTTTCTGTATAATAAATGTTACTTTAATCTCGTACTAACGCACAACGGCTAAAGTCCAGACTATGTGTGGACACATCCTTACAACTTACAATTATCACCACGAACCTCCTTCATTTCCGTTTTTCCTTCCCACCCAAAATAATTTCTTCCATACATACCCAAAAGAAGAAAAGGGAAAAACTTGGCAAATAAAAACCATTTGTTGTCACACTCGTTGGTGTAAATAACGTCAACATCATTTTGATTTTCACGCTTTACACAAACAACTTACAAAAAATTACAGACAGATATTTTCCTCCTCATAGCAAATGACTACCGGATCTAAATGATTCTTGCAAGGATTGCCTAACGGCAAAACCAGTTTATATGACGAGATGTCAACTCTCAGCTGAACAAAGTCCATAAATGCAAATGGAATTTCGCCAGGAAAATTTAACTGTACACTCACTTCCAATCAACCAACCATCACAAAGGGTTTAAAAGCTTCTCAGTTACATACATGGAAGTCGGAAAAACCATGTTTAATGCCAGGTAAAACCCAGTTGAAGACAAGCATTTTTCCCTCCTCTTCCTACCCAAGCAGCTTTGGCCGAGTGGTTAAGGCGTTGGACTGCTAATCCAATGGGGTCTCCCCTCGCAGGTTCGAATCCTGCAGGCTGCGTCATATTTTGCTGTACTACTCCAAGAATCAATTAACGAAAACTTTTCAGCCGACTTTCTCTCATCATCTTCACTTCCTCAAGACCCAGTCCATTCATTTGTATTGATACAAAAAACTAGATATTTCTTGTCACAATGAGAACGGGTAGTAACAACTGTAACAAGTACTTAACTAATGTCACACATTCATCCACTGTCAAAACACCAGCTTATAAAATTAGTAGAATTTTCGTTAATGAGCACATGAATATTTTAAATGCAATAATATTAGCAGGCGAAGTTGGCTTCCAATTCCAATCATGCATTAATTTTTGTCTGTCCGTTGGTTTGTTATTTAATAATTTCACAAAAATGTATATCATTCAGGACGCAGAATAAAAATATTCGGGAGACCTGTTCATTTCTGCAGCTAGTTCAGCCGCCCCCTCTCATCCTTTGAAAAAAACAAGGCCAACAAGTCCAATATATCCTTTATAGATGGCACGGAGGTGTACAAAAGAAAAATCGCTTCATCTCTGTTGAAACCTCTGAAACTCCTTCACGCTTCCCTTGGGGAGTGGGTTTCCTGATTAAGTAATAATTAATAAGGATTAATAATCAATGCATTCTCCGATTTACATGGAATTTCTTGATATCCAGTGTCCGGCTGCCGAATGTATGTACATTTCGTGTAAACACGTGTAATAGAATTGAATAATGTACTTACATACAAACATGTAGCATGTAGTGGGCGAATGTTTGAACATGAGCATATGAAGAAATGGATTATTGCTTTAAAGACTATATGGGAATGCACGCTGTGGCACACATTAATTAGTACTTTCAGTCAACAGTCATACCTCATACCACGCAAAAATAATATAATCTCCCAACTACTTTTTGCCTTCCTAACATTGTTTTAATAATTACCGTCCTCATCCAAACTTGCCATGAACATTTCAAAATTAAATGGGAAAACAACAGCAATGAAAACTTTCAAGACAACCACTGTCAAACTCTCTTTTATAGATGGTCAAAGTAAATCACACATCAATCTTCAGGTATTCAAAGAGAAAGATATTATGTCACTAAAGTACTTTCTACTACACCTTGGAAAAATATTATGGTTTTTCAAGAATTTGTTGGACAATAAAAATACTTTATAACACTATAACAGACATCAGACAGATCTAACTGACCGCGGATAAAAATACGCACAGGACAAGATCAATGAAATGCAATGTAAAAACCACAATACAAGCTGTCCTCGAACTACAAGAGCATAAAAATTCCTAAAATATCACTCATTCCGCAATTCAATTGCACTTCTAGGAATTTCTCTTGAAAAAGTAACATAATAGCAGTTTACCTACACCATTTACCATGGAAGAGCTGCTGAAGCTATATTGATGCAGCAGCGGCAAGGTAACACTGTCCCTGATGATCTCATCCAATTCGACGCATTTTATCGTAGTCACCCCAGCGGAAGCAAAGTCTTCTCATCTTTTATATTATTACAATATGCATGGAGAGTGTGAGTATGAAAGACATTGTAAAATACTCTTTCTAGTAATGTGTTAGAATACTGAGAAAATTCTACACAAGATTCCAAACTTACTCAATCGATACGTGATCAATAATCACATGTTAATCACCTAAATATTGCATGTAAGTAATACATACGCCGACACAGGAAATTCATAGAGCTCACCACTTTTAATGAAGTTATTTTCATAAACAAAAAGAAACGCCTGCCGCCCGTCCTTTCTTATGCTACCTGAATTTTAGAGGTAAAAGACTGTCCTACTATTCTTTCCAGCACCTTCTTTCCCCCTCGTTCATACAATTATATCTCCACGTTTACATAACAGTTTTCCCTTGGTTTTAGGCACTACGTGATCAACAAATGAGAGGAAAGAGGACTCAAATCCGAATGAGACACATTTAAATTTTAAAACTTAGATTACTCCGATGACTTGAGGTACAATAATAATTGCTTTACGTCGTGTAAAACTTTTTATTTCCTTCTCAAATGCCCTTTCCCACTCAACTTCCATAGCTGCGTGTGCATATATTAGTGTATGTACATTATAAAAATCCCGGGAAGGACCAGAAGGTGAAAGCTAATAAATAGCTTCTTCCTAACTTCCAATGAATAATTTTCCAAGTTTTAAAAGATTAATTTAGTAATATGCTACATTCTCATTGCTACAAATGAAATGAATAAAACAAGCGAACATTTACTTTCTTTATTCATATGACAAGGTATTGAAACCATCATCACCACAGAAGGACAGTGATATATATTTATATACTTGTTGCCAAAAACTTCTAGCTGTCCACCGTTGTACACTCGAATTCCAGGAAAAGCTTTCCTTCTTAATTACTGGTAAAAGTCAAATTTCCTACTTAAATCAATGAGCCATAACTTTTAATAATTGGGAGAAGGAAACAAGGAAGCTCAAAAGCTCCTTCTGGAAACATGTATACACACGAATAATTAATATTGAATTTACAGCCTTTCTCATGTACAAGTAACTTTTAAGTGTGCTTGACAATGTAGTACTTTATATACGAGTTATATGCTTTTGGATGTGAAGTAATTTTAAATGTATGAATAAAGGACTTGAGTGTTTTCAATCCGGGACAAACAGCACTCCTGGGAATAGAATACTGAAGGAATAATTCAAATAGAAAGCTTCCAGCCTGTGATTCTCTCTACCTCAGGAATTAAAATACAGTAGAGTAAATCCAACGTAAACTACGTACTTGCATTAATAATACAAGTTAGAGTTTTACCCAATGCAAGTTTTCACGTACATATTTATTCCGAAAAACTTCCAATATTCAAAAATACTAGGCAAATAACTCCTGAAATAATATTTTATTATAGAACGTAGTTTACATAGTTCTGTATGCACTTTGATAATCCATTGATTAGTTGAAGGGCGACATAATGTTGCATATGTACGTAAATACTTACGTGTCTACTTCATAACTGAGTAAAATTATACAGAACATTTGAACACTCTTGACAAGCTTTTAAATTGGGTGGTGTCTACTTAAATCCAGGAATCATAGCAGACTTTAACTTTCTCTTTGAGGTTCCTATACTAAACATAATATAACCTTGGCATGTATTATACTGTCATTTCAAATACTGGGCAATAAGATTCTAGCCGCAATGTGTGGGATCGGTCCGAAACAGTTTGAAATTAAAAGAAGGCTTTTGAAACTCATTATAAATAAAGCCTTCACTCATGTTAATTTATACGGTCCTCACAATTTCATTTTGAATTGGAAACAAAGTAATCAGCAAAAGACGATTGATTATATTATAAAATATTTACAGAAATGGCTTTAATTTCCAATCCATGCATTCAAATATCTTTATGGGAGTTAACTTCAGGTACTTAAAATGAGACTTCTATGAGCATGAAATTAAAAGAAAATTAATGACATATGGTCTATTCTCGTTGATCAATTAATCAATATCATCTCGGAGAGTCTTGATTATATCCACCCTCCTACCCTTTGACATGTTCGTCTATGCCTACTCCACGCCAGCTAAAATAGTTTAAAGTTTTTCAAAATTAATGAATATATCGATCTTCACTTCAAATTTGAAATTTTACAACTATTTATGTCTCTGGAAAAATATTATATACTTTCAACCACTACCAGCTTAATACCTAAGATGCTAAGATCAATGAAGGAATACCAAGACAATAACGTAAAACAATTTTTTTTCATTAAGTTTAAGAGTCAGAATGTAAGCTAATATTGTACCATTATGTTCGACATAAAATCATTATATATTCAAGTTATTTCAAATCTAATTTGTCCTAAGATACGATGAGAAGGATATTGAATACAAAAATTAATAGTAGCAATAATATTATTGTATGCAACTTACAAACAGAATACCAGCAGGGACCGCAATATGTAGAGTGAAATCAGAGGGGGACGTAAACCATGAAATAGGAAAAAACCTACAGCGGAATGAATCGCCTCAACGAGTTGCTAGTTTTACTTGTGTGGTAAAATAAAAAGGGGAGTTCAACTTCCGTTGAAAATACGATTATCATCATCCGCTAGCTTCCTATCTCAAGGTGTATAGAAACATATTTTGCAACTCAAAAATACAAACATACATAGATACTTATATAGGCATAAAAAATCAATAGTAACACTTATTTTAAGTATGGATTTAATCTGAAGCTGTGAACATTAGTATCCTATAATTTACGCTTTCAGCTCAACATTTTTACCAATATTTTAATGTATCGATGAAATCATAATATCATGCAAGTGAAAGCCACTGATTTACATCCCTGCTGGACACTTAACATTATTTATTTATGCATACAACCTACTCCACACAACAACTACTGATATCATCACCCCACCATGGCACATTATCTAAAACAAATAAAGTCTCGCACTACAAAACCTGCGTATACAATATTCTCCTTCATTATCATAAATTCTTACCAGTTCAATCCCAAAAATTAGTTCAATTTCAGTTTCTAACAGTTAGATTCTAAGATGTGTACCCTACATCTATCACATTTAAGTGAACAACAACGATTAAATGCATTCAATGCAACAACAAGTTTTTTTTCTTTTTACCAAGAATCTACTAATGGATTTTGTTTCTCTCAAAACTGCATGCATTCCTGCACTCCAAAATATCAACAGAATTTTAAAGTCATTCATATCCTACAAGGATCCAATGTATTTGGTACGACTATGTACGTACAAAGTTAAACATTCATGAAATGAATTCTAAATAAAACAATTGCCGTTCACAGATATATACAGTGTTTTTATCGAGAGAAAATGTATTTTGAGAATGTAGAAAATAGTCTATTCATATTTCACATTTCAACTCAAAAATATTTTTTGAATCTAATCTACCTTGAAGATCATTACATTTCATGTGAAGCACGTACTCAGGTAAGCAAAAATATACACAAATTTCTCTACGCCGTAAGTACAAACTTATCAAGTTGGCTGATGTAGAAAAACTTCGTAAGAACAAAGCTGTCACCCATAAGTCTGAAAATTTAATTCACCATTGAAAGTTGAGATTTTCCGAAGGACTTGAAGCATTTCCAATTGTCAACAAAAGCACAGATTGTGACAGAAGGGGATTACGAAGGGCATCTTGGATAATTCCATGCGCAGGAATGAAAGAATCCGTAGAACTATAATAGTAAATAAGCATCTCGGTATAGGTTAGGTTATGAATGGAAAATGATTTTAATTCCAAGATACATACAAATAGGATGTGTACGCATTGTTTCAAAAACGTTGTCCCCATTTCCCTCTCTTTGCAAATAAATAAGTTCACTACGTCGTAAGCAAGGCAAAAGTAGTCGCAATGTTTGACTCAGCTTGCATTAGAATTTACCCCTATGGCTTTAACCTACCAATGTAAAAAAGCAGGTATGGAAAGACACGGATGGTATGCAACAAGAAAATAATGAATCATAATATTATTTCCATGGTCTCATTGGTCACTAATCTTCCTCGCTAACATTATTATAGATGCAGATTAACAAGCATGTTATAGGGATAGAGAGAGACAGACAGACAACATGTATAAGAAGGACGTAAACAACGTAACTGTATAACATGTTTTTGCGATGTGTGAAAAACAGTTGGGCATGGTTATAAAGCTCGCTGTATGAGAGCTACAGACTTGGATTTCTGCTGTTAAGAGAAGCAAGGACTGTATGCGAGAGGGAGAGCACAGCATCCGGATCCGCTTTGTATTGTACTCCCTTGACTTTTTCCTCCTATCCTTTTGCCTTATTTTAAAACGTTGTCTTGCCTTCACCTCATAATCTCTAAATATTACGAACATGCATTAGATTCTTGCACATCGAAATTTCCCACTTTTCACAATGTGTCTTACATACAAAACATTAACATTCACAACAGTAAGTGCAGGTGGCTCAGGTCTCTTTGATATATACATATACATTATTATTACTCCGAGCTGAAAAGTTGTAACCGTCCAATATAAGCGAGTTTAAACGTAAGAGTGAGGACGACGTAGTAAATCTCACTAACACACAACCTAAATACCTGCAAAAGTGAATGGGACATGAATGAAGAAAACTTGTTGAAACAGCAAGTTGTCACGTTACTTTATCACTCATTTTCCCCAATTCAATAGTAGTTCAAAAGGATGTTCGATCCTTATCTACTCCAACGAGTAAAATTCCATTTCTCATATACTATACTTATATCTTAACACTCATTAAATTCCATACATATATACCCCCTTAATTATTTCTATCATACTTTACCAGGTGCGTCATCCTGTAAAGCACACTTATTAATTGACTGAGTACGTTTCCCTCCATCAAAACTCATAGCTTGATGCTTGATATCCTCATCGAATCCGGTATGCCTCGTAATTGGGTGGCTGGCAAATTACGGTTTCAACTTACACCACTTCATAATTACTAATATCTACTTCCACAATTTACTTCGTCAGCAAAAATTTCAAGGAAGTGCGTATAAAATGAGTACTGAATATTAATATTAATAAGAAAAAAATTATCTGCACAAATATAGCACTGGTAATAATTATTATTGGCAAAATGCTAATTACTACGCCAAGAAGGAAGCATATCATAACGGATCCTTTTACCTTAACAATTAACAATGAGCAGAAACAATGGTAAAAGTCAAGTTTCCGATCGATTTTGAATATAAAATCTTTTTCTCTTACATTTTGCAAAAAAAACTACGTTGCCAATTACATCAATTATTACTCCTTCAAGGTTTTTTCTGCATAGTTTCACCCCAACTATTATTAGTACAACCTATGCACGACAATTGTTATTTCCATTCATATTCAAGACTTTTAATAACACCTTACTCCCGGGTCAGCATAAAAACTAATTAAATACTAATTACCTCTACATAAAAAATAGAGGTTACAACTCCAACATATATGGGCTTTAAATATGTCATTTTACTAATCGTAAATTCAAGCTTCAAAATTCAATATGTATTTTCTTTATACTGGTGAATAAAGAAATTGTATTTTAAAATTCAAGTGGAAAAGGCTCAACAAAATTGTACTTGTATGACAACACCCATATAGAAACAAGTGTAAAACAACGAAAGCATCAGTGGAAACAATTAATATTAATGATTCTCTATGTTGGATATTCCAACATATGTTCATTGTACAGCTACAGATTCTGATTAGGGAATATGACGATTCACTTGATAATGACGCATTGGTTCCGAAGACAATTTGCAATATTACCAAGTAAAAAAATGTCTGCTTATTATTATATTATTCATTCGGAAACTTTTATTCACTCACTAAGTCATTCGTGGTAAATGTAATAAATTATTAGCATTTACCTGCCGCAGGGCACGAATTTAATCACGTACTATTCCTTCTCCGTCCCACCACCGCCTCTTTTCATTGGAAAAGAACACTGGTGTGAATACCACACCATTTACATACATACATATCCTCCTTCCAACTTCCATCCAATCCCATCCTTTTTATTCTTGTTGACCGAATTCGAATGAAAAATAATGAGAACTATATAGTAATCAACGGAAGACAAAGAAAGAAGAGGCAAATATATCCAAAGTATATTCTCTTTCTCGCTCTTCCAGCCAGAATTTGCATTTAAGTTCCTCTTACTAATAGAATAAACTATACTAAACAACATCCTATGTTACTTTTTGCATGAAACAAACTTTAATAAAATTGTACAGAAACCACGTAAATGTATGATTCTCAGGTTTCTCCATTTGTAATTTCCGCGCAGTAATAAATGTATTATGAACAAATAAAATAACGGCATTAAAATCCTCATGTTTACATAAGAGAGAAATATGCAAAGGAACTTTTTACCCATTAAAAATCTTGGAATCAAGACAACGCATCTTTTTGGGGGAAAATACCCAGAGAGCGAGTGAGGACAAAGAAACTATCGCGTCAAAATAAATATCCCAGCAAAAAAAAGAAGACTTCACACGCAAATCTCATGACTAATACAAGGAATGTGGTACTTGCTATGATGACGGTCGGACTCACTCCTTCTTGTACATTAGTAATTGCACCTAAGAAGGTCGACGGTTTCCATGGAGCATCAAAATAATTTATGTAAAGGTTTTATTTTATCTTGATAAATGAATGGCATGAAAGTTACTCTCATCTATACAACTGATCTCTAGATGATTATACCCTGTATATATGAATCATCGTTCGACTTCGATGGAAATGATGACGAATTGGGAAAAATTGCGTCAATTCTTCGGCTGCTGCTGCCTTCCATTGAATTTTTCTCTCTCTCACTTGTTCCTTTCCATCCTGTGTATAGTGTATGTATATATGTGTGTGTGTGTCTGTACAAACGGCGGCACACCCTTTACCTCCCTCTCAGTCCTCTCTCTGCTCAACATTATTTTATGTTGTGGTATACAAGGAATAGTAAAAAGTCAGCAGCTCTCCAAGTCCATACGACATAGGAAATGGGTTGGACTACTAAATCCTGCCATACTTTGGCTATAAGCAAGCTATTTTCTTGCCCCGCAAAATTCCACACTCCAATTCCTTGCCCAAGGATCCTCCATGACCCAACATATGACTAAAATTAAATGATTTTTATCAATGGGATAGGATGCAGTTAAAATGATGTAACATAAACTCTTGAATTTTCTCCAGACATGGGATTTAACTCAAACGAGGAAAATTGCGGCGCGGATGATTTAAGGAGAAACTACGATTAAATACATCCTCTCTCTCTCTCCCTTTCTGTGTTACATTCTATACATCTACCTGTGAATGTAGTCTACAAGAATCTTGTCATGCTGAGGCTATACAGCTGAAGGAGGAACTTTACAAATTGGTGAAATCGACTGGAGACTGCTGGTTCGTTTCCTGAGATTGTTGTCTTGTTTCTTTTCTTTTTTGTCTGCGTCATTCGTCATCAGATTTTTGTCTCACTATAGTATTAGCCCATATGGCAGGGATGGTGTCAGCCAAGTGACGAGACAACGACCATCATCACTTGTTAGTTATCCCGCGACTTCGGAATCTATATACACCCGTCGAATTTTTTTTATCTCTTGTAATATTACAGTTCCCCAATAGGAGTACAATGTAAATTTTTGTGTACGTGTTGGTTCGAGTCAAGTGTGCAATGCAAAACATGTGAGTTTCTTCGTGGTTGTTGTGACTTGTTTACGCTAATTTTTTTTTTGACTTTTCATTCCTTACCAAGGTATTGACATTGGTTCAAATTTGAGATATAAACCATGAGAGAGCTGAGAGTTGGATGACGAATCGACTCGAAAAATTGAATTTCTACGAAATTACAGCACCATACTTGATGTACTTGTACTCTTGTGAGCATAACTGTATGAGTTGTGTGTACTCTTTTTAGATTCTCCAAAAAATATTTGCATGTATATAGGATTCTAAGTGATAAGAAAAGAGCATTTTTGTAATAATAACTTTATGGTACAATAATAATAATTATTCATATGCTCTGTAAGTACAACACAGCGTTTAAAAAACAGTTACTCACGATATTCAAGAAAGGGGATTAAAGTGCTGGAATTAAAATTCTGTTGATAAAAAGCTGACTTCCTTGCTATGCTGAGCGCAGTGGATTGAAGGGAGAAAATCTACTAAATAAGTAACGAAGGAAAGGAGAAATTTAAATAAATTCGCTAGTGTCTCCGAACGGATGACGCAGAAGTGGATCTTGTATTGTTCCATACCTGTGCTTTTGGTGGTGTACAATGAACACTACGAGACAGTTGCTGCTGGACAATGATGCTGGATCGGATCGTCTGAAATTCGAGTATGACTTTAACTATGGATATGAAAACAACAAGGCAACTTTCACGTGTCGACGATGTGGGAAGCACGAGTACCGCAACGGAGAGTTTGAGACAATTAAAATGGGTGATATTTTCACTCATATTACTCATTTCCCATCTGGAGCTTCCCCTGGTGGCGATAACCTCTGTACGCAATGCTTAGATGTCAGTGGCGAGCCAGCACATCAAAATCAAAAAGACACGAAACCGATCCTGGCCACTAAGAATAATAACAGTAGTAATAATAACAATAATACCTTGCCCAGTCAAAGCATTCCCGAACCGAGTAATAGTCAACCACCGCACGTGGATCAGCTTAACGATGTCAGTATCCCAGCATCTTGTAGCACTATTCAATCAAATCCTACCATCACCTACTCCGTGCTCCCGACTGTGTATGAAGACAATCGCGAATTGACCACTAGCTCCACACCAATCGGCAACAATCAAGATAGTAGTCTTTTTGGTAGTAGTTCTGGACCTAATTCAGAACCTAAGTACACCATCAGTATGGTCAGTTCTGTTCTTGAGACATCACAGAGTTCCGGAGATAGTTCAACGACGTTCATTATTAGTCATACTCAGCAACATCCACAACCTCCTGTAAAGCAAGAGCCATCCATTTCTACCACCACACCATCAAGTCCCATGGTAAACACCAATAATGCCAGAACCACAGACGTATCCACAGCATCAGGTCTTTCCAATATCACCAACAACAATACGAACAGTAAAGAATGTCAGATCTGTAAGAAAACATTCAAGAGCAACAAAATTGCACAGTTGCATTATCAAAGAGTTCACGAGAAGATTGGGAGATACTGCTGCCACATTTGCGGAATACGCTTTAGCTATAGGTGAGTCATCCAGCTTTTGTTTGACATATAAAACATTTTTGAGGTGTCCAATCGTACCTCTCTCATCCCAGGGCTTCATCATCACCATACATATCATACTTAAAGAGGTTGAGGGATAGATTCAGACATGCATTCAAGTAATAGCCTAGGCAATATGTTGTGTGCAATATTTTCTCCGGGCATGTATACTATTCATCCTTAAGACCAGCAGAGTCAGTATAAGTCGAGATGTACACTCGTGTGTATTACCATCATCATGTAATAATTACAATATTGTCAAGGTTAGGTTCCGAGAACTTTCCATGGACTTTTCAACAAAAAAGGAGCTCTCTTATACGCGAGTTTCGAGCAGACGACTTATTGTGATTTAGTTTTATTTTTACAGTTTACAAAGCTATACTGAAAATAAATGTCGGCCGCTCAGATCCTTAAGAAACAAGTTCGTACTGTTTACATCCGGTTCCTTCGTACGAGTTTGTTCTTCTCTATCTTACACTAGTTTCTTACGTGTGAGTGAGCGTCTTGTCTCTTTCTTCACGTTTACTGAGAGTGAATGTGAATGGCATTTGGGAATTCCCTATTGCAGGATATTCAGAGCGTTGAAATCAATTGTCCAACTATAAAAATCTCATGATATGCTCAAAGGAAGATGGTCAGCTTTCTTCTATTGCCTAATCACAATAATAAGATGAAGTAGCGATTACAGTTAAATTATTTTCATTCGCAGTTTAACAGTTTACCTATATTCATTGTCTCGGGGCGTAGCAGAAGAGTGTGGTTGTTCTCTGCTGTGTGTGTACTGTGTACAAGGCAACTAGTCTCTATAACAGACTATCAAGTGAAAACATGAGAGAGCACACTTGAACATGTTCATATATGCGTAAGTACTTGTGTAGGAAATTACGCGTGTGTTTTGTTCTCCAAGTTAACTCGCTTGGGCCTGACTGAATCAAGCCCACTTAAACGTCGGCAGCAACGATGGATCTCTTTACCAATTCAGTCATCTAGTTTCCTAATTACCTCCAGTTTTGGTGACTCAAGCTAAATTTAACTATTACAATCAAACTTGTATCTCAGTAGCCACATAATTCAAATATTTACCTTCCAAAAGTGTGGAAACAAATAAGTGTTTTAAATAGGCTTGGCTTACCTGCATGTGAGTCCTAATCGGTGAGTTTGTTCAATTGTTACGCGTAATGAGGCAGAAGTGCAATTTTTCCCGTGCGTTAATTTCTCTTAAAAAGGGAATTTCGTGGCACTGTAAATACTTGTGCAGTAATAAGTTGCACACAGTTCCCTTGCTGAATAAACTGAAAATGAACAAAACCACGTATAATATATTAGAAGCGCGACTTCAGTTCGAATTTCAGTTTGAGTTGACAGCATGAATTAAAAGTACAAGTACTACTAGTCGTACATACTTGTCAAATATTTAATTGTGAGTATAGTTTAAGAGCGAGGAGTAGTTGTATTACCTACAAGAGTTTACCACTATCAATTACATCATGTTATAGGGTTGTTCGTAATTATTTCATAATGTGACTCTGCCATAATTAGAGATCTGTAGGGGCAGAAATGAGAAATTTTAAATTCATGTCATTAATCAATCAAAAATGGATTCATACCAGGTTTATTATGGTGGATGAGGGTACTTGCGTGAAACTTCATGAGCTGCCGGACATACTTTATCTGTTGTTAATATGAAAACGTATTTTGGTTTATTACAGCTGCGTCGTATGACAATATTTGAGGAAAGTCTAGATGTACCCCACTCTGAAATTAATGAATTTGATAAGGGGGTTCAGTTGATTTTACCAGTGTAAGGAAAAAGAGATCATTAAGTATTTACAGAGTAATTAAGTTCAGATAAATGTGGGAAATATAAATGGGAAATAGAGTTTTAAAATTGAAGTGGAGGAATTTTGGAAGTGGTTATATTAATGATACACGATGACATTAATATTAATCATAGATGTGAGGAGCATATGACGGGAGTGAGGGAAGAAGAAGTTAGATGAAAATTCGGGACGTTGTAGAATTAGTAAGGAATGGAAAAGGTGGTTGCATTGCATTAGCAGTTGGAGCAGGGATGGACGTCTGACTGAGTAAACCATAAGTACGTATAAATAAATATATAGACATAGATTTGGGAAGTCTTTGCCCATTGTCTATGTTTACACAATTTAAATTACGAGAAAATTATTTTCTATGATTGAGTCATTCCGTTGATTCGTTTATGTTGTAGCGCAATGCAGCAAGCAATAATAATCAAAATTTCATTGAAAAGTGTAATTAAGGTGAAAATACATATCATGGTCTTATAAAGATTTCAAAGTAACGGCCCATTAATTAAATATTTATACAGACCTCATTACTGTCTTACAGGGGAAGTTTGGACTCACATCTGGCATCGCACACCACTCCTGAAGTAACTCACAACTGTCCCGCATGTGGTCAGAAATTCAAGGAGAAGTCAAACCTCACCAACCATATGAAAATTCATAGTGACAATCCAAAGAAATTTCTTTGCGATTTCTGCCCGAGTGGTTTTTCGAAAAGAGTCAACCTTCGCTATCACATGAAAAGAAAGCATCCTGATCAAGTGTTGAACACGACAAATACCAGTAGTGGTCCAAATAATAATAACAATAATCATAATAATAACAACAACAATAATACTCAAAATAGTGGCATGTCAGCTCCACAGTCTCAACCCACACAATTATCCAACATGTCCCACACTTACTCGCCTTTAAATGCTTCTACAACGAAGACATCAGCAAACAGTAAAGACAAACCGCAAGGTAACTTTAAATGTGAACACTGTGGTCGTACATTTCTTTTTAAAAATAATTTGAAAGCTCATCTTCGAACACATACGCGGGATAAAAAGTACACTTGTGAAATCTGTGAAAAATCCTTCATTTATAAAGAATCTCTGAAAAATCATATGCTCCTTCACTCAAACGAGTTGCCCTATCTTTGTGATATTTGTGGAAAGAAATTCCGTGACCGCTCTAACAGAAGAAAACACGTCAAGAATGTGCACAAATACATGTTCATGAACGGTGATGCAAGTACTACGGCAGGTCCGACACAAAATCCTATTTTAGTGAAAAATAGCGAATCTAGTACTACAACCTACGACCCTTCGAACAATAACGGACAAGTGCAGCAAAATCCCGTGGACTTCAATCCCCCGAAAAAGAAAAGAAATAATAAGAAAAATAATCCTCCCGACATCAATGACAACAAACGCACCATCATAAAGTCAACTACCCCGACTTACAAAAAACGTGGTGCAGCAAGTGGCATGCCTGCATCTAATAATTCCAAAGGAAATTCCAATCCCAGAAACAACAACAAATCAGTCATTGTGAGCACTGCCAGTAACATTGGAGGATCTCTTGGGCTTGATCAGGACCGCAAAATTATAATGAGTCCCAGTCCAAAAAGTTCCAGCTCACCTCTAGAGTACTCACATTTACCAGTCACCGTTCATGTGCCTGCAAGTCCTGCTGGAAGCCTTCATCAACATTACGTGAGCACGAACCGGAATCACAATGTGATTGTAAAAGCATCATCGACTTCATCCCCACCCGATATGGACATGTATCACCGAAGTCAGAACGTTATCGTTTACCCCAAATCAAAAGGGAGTATGAACGTTATTAACGATTATGCTCCACAAAATACTGTTATTTCTCATAACAGTATGCTATCTTCTCATCCTCAACAGCAACAGTCTCACGTTTCCCAACCTCAGTATTACACAGAGGATTCCTACGAAGCTCGAGCGGCTCCTCCATCCTACATGACTCTTCCTCTGTCAACAATGGCCTCCTCACCTCCTGATTCTAACCCGAACTCCAATCTGGTTTACGAATTTGCTCATCCTTCTCAAGGAACGCCTATCAAAATTGATACTGACAACCCGGATCAAAACCATTCCATGCAAGCTGCACTTCGCTACGATGATTCTTGTGGTGGCGAGAATTCCGACGCTGTTCAATACTCAAGTTCCATTTATTCCACTTCAGGAGGTGAACCTAGTTATCACATACATCATCCAGAGCAAGAGCATCAATACTGGACTGTTGCTCCTCAGAATGATGCGAATAATTCATCTGTTGCAATTCCCACTAATGTTTCTCCGCCTTATTCTACACCTTCGTCAACGAACAGTGCTTCTGTATCATATGACAGTCCTATTACAGCTGCCTCGAATGTCCTGAATGCACCTTCGTACGCACAGCCTGACATTGTCGACCCTGTAAATAGCAACTTTTTCTACAAAGATTTGTCTCAATTCGACTTCAGCTACCTGTAATTTATAGCGGCATACATGTGATTCAGCCGTACCTATATGTTTCATATTGTTATTATTATTTCCACGCTCACAGGTTTTCAAGTACAGTAGTACTTCTTATATAGTATGTCTCCTTAAAACTTTTAAGCTATATTACGAATTTTAACTCAGCGTATTTTACGTAAATTTTAGAACCTATTTTAAGTTTGAAATTTCATCGAGTCCATAATTCCCTGAAGGACCATCCCCCTTGGATGTGGGCTATTTAGAAAAGATTTGTGCATTCAAATTACATGTTTGACAATTTGCTGTAACTGATACTGTAAAATCTTTAAGATTTGATTATCAAAATATTATTACAATTAAGAGTTATTATTAATATTACTTAATTGATACAATCACGCATTTCATAGGATGTAAATGATTTTTTACAAAACGTACATGTCATCTAAGAAGGCAGGCAGTTATGTTGCACGTATTTGACTGTGTCAAGCCCCAAATATGATGTAAATCCCAAAGAGGTTGTTAATTTACTATAGTTTCTAAGTCTTTTTGTTAGAACTTTCAATCGTTTGTACGTACCATATTTATATATAAAAAGTCTCTTTTATGTAATAGGATGGATAAGTTTTGTTGCCACTCAAAAAAGAGAGCACCGCCGAGCTGGCAAAGGCGTGCATTTCATTATATATATAATATTATATAAATTTATATCTACATGCAAACCTACAATAATAATCATAATATAGCTTTTAGTCAAGACCTCATTTCTCTTCACATGACTCAAAATACTTACATATTATCTGTGTTATTCACATATACTTTAACAAAAATACTATCCAGTTTTTATGAAAAATATTGCAGCTTACTAACGAAATATACTCATTCAACATAAACCTTTTACCCATTTTGTTGGTAAATAAGACAATTTTTATACGTGGGGAAATTATGAACCTTTAATAAATTAAGAAACCAAAAAGACGATTTTTTGTCATTGTCTATAAGATTGAGGAGTAGGAAAGAAAGCAAAGATTTCATTTTGCGTTTAAGGTATAAAATAAATAAGTATAATTTCACGCGTACATATATACTTCTAGAATTTTCATTTTTACTCTAAAAAGTAAGACTAAAAATCATAGATACATTTGAATCATTGTCAAAACCTTGCTACTTTTACTCGAAGAAAGTATGAATAAATACAACCATTTGTTGTATTTTGTGTACGTGTATATATTCCAAGCGCATGAAATTCAAAATTATGTACCAATGTTTTCAGATAAATGTGAAGAATTATTCTTCAAAAAGAGAGCCAGAATACATTTTTGACCTTCTAAAGTTTATTGAAGGTTATCCTTATTTTTCGTTTCTGTCGAAAATCAAAATATACTCGCTCACGGTATGGATGCCTATTAAAAACTGTGTAGATATCGAAACTCTTTCAAGGTTGAAATTTTAAAAAATTATTATTATTGTTGCTACATATTATTACTGATACGATATATACGTACTCTTTGCATTACTGCATGCAGAGAAAGTTTAGTTTTTATTACACTTTAAGAGACAGCATGTATGTATGTTCTTCTATTCCATAAAATCTATCTTGTACAGCTTTGATTGAGTAAGAGCTACTTATTTTGAATATTTCATTTTTGTACCGATCCGATATTAATACTAAAAAAGGAAAAATAATGATTTGTATTTGAGACAAGCTCTCGATGTAAATAGAAACATAAAACAAGGTTCTATGAAACATAGCAATTAAGGTTCATGCATTTTTGTCAAAAGCATAGTTTCTATAAATTGTACGTATTTTTTTTGTTTCCATAATTTTAAACAAAATTAATTTTAACTAGGATTATCAAGAATATACATATATATTATCGTTATTACAAATACATAGAGAAATATTACGTCAAAATATGATTTCAGCATTTTGCTTTGTATTAAAAATTACATTGTAATTTGTGTATTATTTTTTTTAAATTCATGCGGCATTTTTAAGAATGTGAACTTGTACTTACAACTTAACTGCATAATAATTATTATTACTATTATTACATATACATAAATATATCACAAGTTCAGTGATCTATTACGTATGGAATCAAATGAATATTGTTCAGATTTACACAACAAATATACAAATTTTCATTCTAGTTAAATTTTAAGAGCATAATTTTTGGAAAGTTATCGCTTTAATATTTCTCTACCTAAATATATTATTACTATTATTATTATCACCATAATCATAGAAAGTATTTCCTGCACTTTTGCATTCTCAATAAAGTTATTCCTCAATAAAATCTCATATATGTGATCAAATCAAAGTTACTGATATGGTTTCTTTCACTTATTTAAGTATTAATCAACTCATCTCATAACAGACCCTCATACCCTCAACCAACATGGTATTCAAACAACCAGCTTCCCACTCCAAAATCTTAGAAAACTTGACTCACAGGCGTAAAACCCAATGACATTTTAGACGTAAACAGAAACTTGCTTATTTCCTTATTACTCTTCACAGAAATCTGCCCACACTCATTCCCTGTCAAAAAACATTGATTACAAATTACGATCAGCATGCAAATGAGGCAGATTTACGCTACCATGCATATTCCTCTTTTCTTCTTGTTCTTCCTATTTTTACCACTGTTGGTGAATTCTAAGAAGAGAGTTAGGATCTCCTTCTAGAAATGCGTTTACATTTTCATCATACATTCATTCAGTAAAACAGACAAAGTGAGTCATAGATTTCACCCATTTTTCAACTTTTCCTACAGCTAGGAAACAGCACTTAACGAGAGGATTTTGGCAAATACTTGCATTTCTCCGAATACATTTTAATCCCGCAAATTCACCTAATACAATAATCTCCCGTAATACTTGACTGATCATGTCAATCATCACATGTGATTTACTTATGACAGGTTGACCTCCCAACCTTGTTGCAATCATGACTACTTAAAACGTAAATTTCAAAAGGTTTTTAACACGATACTGTAACTGAATGAGAAGCTACTCAAATCCAAACTTCTACTGAAATGACTATGTTTCCGTTCAAGTGGGCAAAAAGCCCAGGGATTACCACTGAGCTCTCAGGTTAAAAGTGCGGTAAAATTATTATCTTGTCACATTATCATATTTTTTATCAAGGACGCAATAGACAGTAATTGACTAACCATTCAAGAAATATTTCCTGATATTGGAGAGAATTTAATAAGATTAGGACCCCGAACGTAATGGACACTGAAGTACATAAATAATGGTGATAATTAAATAGAATTAATTCAACCCCAACGGTTTATAAATTGGAAAACTCTTTGACTTTCTGCCCATAGTAGACTAGCCTTGTCCGTGGGTACTCTTTGCTTCCTAGTAGTTTGTTCCAGCGTTAAAGAAAATATAAAAACATATTTTACAGCCAAAACCTGTAATGAGGAGGTATTTTGGATTGGGCAGGGCTTTGACCCCTACCCTTGTGTTCTTAAGTTTACTTTATATTACTGCCAATGCAGCGCCTCCCCTCTACGACCTTAAAAATACAAAGTACCATGGCATAGGGGTACATGCCGCCGACCCGGCAAAATATAGACTGAGTCGAGACATTTACCCAACTGAGTACAACCTGGAAATTCGCGTTGTACTAGATCAACAGGATCGTTTCCAACAATTTACAGCACCAGGAGTAGTAAGCATTACTGTAGAGGTCGTAGCTGGAACAGAACCTCAAGCAGCAGTCAGACTGCATTCAGAAACAATTACAATCTTAAATGACGAGATCAAGGTAAATGCGTAATAATTTCAGTCACACTCTGAGGAGACCAAAGCTCAGATCTGGCATTCAAATCAATTGAAAACACTACGACGACAGAAACAAATAATTTTATTTGTTTATTCGGGGTATATAGGTAATCCATGCAGGTAATAAAACCGAAGCATCTGCAGTTAGAGGCTTTCTAGAAGACAAGGAGGCCCAGATCGTCACAATCCAACTTGAGACAAATTTAATGCCTGGAGCGAGGTACATCGTTCAGATTCCCTTCATAGCTCCTATACCAGATGGGAAAAATACTTCATTCGGATTATATAGGAGCTCATACATAACTAACGATGGGCAAACAAGGTACATATTCTTATGAATTCTCATATTAATTTCATGGTGCTTTAAAATGCCACTACTTTCCAAAAAACTTATTGTTCTCTATTGTTCAGGTACTATGCCCTCACGGATTTTGAGAGTGTAGATGCTCGCCGAATGACACCTTGTTTTGGTAAAATATACTTTACCTCCACAGGCTCGTAGAAATTTTCACAGAATAATTATGCAAATTTATTGTGTATAGACGAACCTGACATGAAAGCAAATTGGACCATTTCCGTTATCCGGCAAAAAGCCTACAAATCCTTGTCGAACACAGACTTAAGTTCCACAATTCCCGATGTGTATGAATTAATAGATAAAAATAAGTTCTATTATCATTAGCATAAAAATCTCTCAAATACTCAGCATGCATCTACACGGGGATTCTTATGCAATGTTTCGTAATAAAGGGAAGAAGGCTGGGACAGGGACAACTACAAAACCAGTAACGCAATGTCAACTTACTTGGTTGCAATTGCTGTTTCTGATTATCTTTCAGAAGAAGCTACACCCGGAATTTACAACAAACCCGTCAAAATTTGGGGACCTCCTCCAATGATGGAATCTCCAAGAAACGGTGGAGTATATGCAGCAAACATGAGTGCAGAAGGTATATGTTACGCTCATTGTACAAAAGGCTACGAATCCTTATCGAAAAAGTTACAGTGACTTTATTTTTTTATCGATGTTTTCTATAGCCATGAAATTTTTCGAGGAATATTTGAAAGTAGAGTATACATTTCCTAAGATGGACAAATTTGCTGTTCAAGATTTTAGCGCTGGAGCTATGGAAAATTGGGGGCTAAATACGTACAGGTACATTTAAATGTACAGAAACTATTTAAAAAAATTTATATCGATTAATACTTGTGATTGTGTAGATGAAAAATATTTTTTATAGAATTGTACGTCTTATGTACTTCGAAGAAGACTCCACAATTCAAGATAAAGTTACCATGACCAACACCATTTCTCATGAGGTATTAAATCATTCAGAACATAAGAATCAGTGAATCCTTTTGAGCAAGCTTCATGATCATTTAATTCTCTCTCTCTCTTAATATAGCTGGCCCATCAGTGGTTTGGAAATCTGGTGACAATGAGGTGGTGGGATGACATTTGGCTCAACGAAGGATTTGCCACACATTTTGCTAATTTGGCTGCTACTGCAGTGTTCCCCGACTCTGGCTGGGTTGACTATGTGGTAGTTGATTCAGTGCAGTATGCAATGCAAGCAGACGTTAGAGCTACAACTCACCCTGTGCACTACAACGGCTTGGTGACTCCAGCAGAAACACGCTTAGGATTTGATACTATTTCTTATGACAAAGGGGCATCCATCCTCCGAATGGTCAACGCATTTCTTACAGAAAATGCTTTCAAGGAAGCAATTAAAAATTACTTGGACACTCTGTACGTTTTTCTTTACCCTATATTTACTAATTTCGTTTATGCTTCTCAACTATTTTTAAGTACACAGGGAAAATATCGCATGTTGAAAAAACAAATCTTGCTCCTTTACCAGGGAGTCGGGAAATGCTGCACAAGATGAGTTATTTGAGCACCTTCAGAACGCTGCAGGTGTACCAGCTCGTCTCCCAACTGGCGTTACTGTAAAACAGATTCTTGACACATGGACTTTGCAGTCTGGATTTCCTGTTGTTACCGTAACGAGATCCAGTGATGACCCCAATGTTATTTCAGTTTCACAGGTAAGCCGGCTATTTTCATAACGAAATAGCTTAATAGTTATGAAATTTAAAATTCATTCATGCAATTACTTCAGGAACAATATGTCAACGACAGTAGAGCAAGTATACCTCGAGATAATAAATGGTACGTCCCCATTACCTTTCAAACAAAATCAGTAGCATATAACCCCGATACAGCTCCAGAATGGATACTCAACGACAACAACCCCGTGCAACTTACTATTACTCCAACAAGTGAAGAATTCCTCATTATCAATCCAGAGGAAACAGGTGAGTAGCATTGGAACCACCTTTACGTGTTAATTTGGAGAAATACCCCATACAACGCAATCTCATTTTCGCATTTTTACCCTCACAGGCTACTATCGTGTAAAATACGACAACATATCCTACCACCTCATACTCAATCAACTAAACGAAGATCACATTGTACTGAACCCAAAAACACGCAGTGCCCTCATAGATGATCATTTAAATTTTGCATTCGCAGGTAACATTTTTTCAAGATTATTACACTTATTATAATAATCTCAGTACGGGTAAAAGCTACAAGCTACTATTTTCTATTGCTCTCCAGATTTATAACAAGGGAAAGTAAAAAATGTCCTTCTCCAATTTTTTAATCAGGTTACATTCCCATCCCAGATGGACTAAGTATAACGACTTTCCTAACCAAAGAAAGAGACTTGGTACCTTGGGCCACTTTCATAACTAACATGGCAATACCCTACAGGCTTTTGTCTCGAACTGGAGCCTTTTACTATTACCGCGTAAGTACATTTCAAAATTATAATATAATATAATTACTTAGTGAATACATTGATATACTACCAACTTCATAATAACTAAATATTACTTATGTGTTCCAGAAATATGTCCGCAATCTCATGAATCCAGCTCTACAAGCCATCACCCTAGCACCCAAAAAAGATGATCATGTGGCTAATGTTATTTTGTTGCGAAACAGACTAGTTGAATGGACTTGCAATCTTGACCTGAAAGAATGTGTGGAATTCGCTAAAGCAGAGGTGCAAACTTGGATACAAACCCCAGCTCAAAAACCGTACGATATCGACGTCAAATTTGCATTACTAAGATCTTTAAGTTCAAGAGTGTTTGTCACACCGAGACTTTTGATTTACTTGTAATTTTTAACTGGCAGAGAAAGTCTCAGGATACAACCCGATCTCCGTCCTTTCGTTTACTGCACTGCTGTTGCTAAAGCCGATAATAAAGAGGATGTTTTCAAATTCATTATTCAACGATACACAACGGCTGCCGCTAACAACGAAAGCGACACTGAACAACTCAGTCTCCTCCGAGCCTTGGCATGCTCCCAAGAACCGTCACGACTGACCCAGTAATTTCAAAAAATCTTTTTAATACATTTGTTATAATTTAAATATTGTAATCATTCATTAATTAGGAATACACTTGTAGCTGTAGATTCAGATGTACATAACTTTAAAACTAAAATAATTCTTCGTTTCTTCCTAGACTTATTGATGCTGCTCTAGGCATTACAACTACCCTCATAACAATTCAGGATGGGCACCGTGTAGCGGCTATTCAAGCAGTGGCTGGTAATACGTATGGTACCAGTGCAGTAATTGACAGCTTGCGTGACAAAACTGACAGTTACATTGAACGGTGGGCTTACATAAATTCTCTTCCAGTTAGATATTTAATTACCTGCTCAATGATGAATTCATTTGTTGAACTTATTTGTTATTCAGGTTGGGCGTGAGTTCCATTTCAAGTGTTGTGACTACACTCGCCAACTACTTGAGCTCAAGCTCAGAAATTGGGGACGTAAGTTTTCTTTCTACATTTATGCATAAGCATACGCCTACAATTAAATGATCGTAATTATATACGTATATACCATATCGTCAACATAAAAATGTCCCAAATCCCTTTTAATATTTTTTTTACTGACTGAGTATGTATTAACCGCAGATAAACCGTTTTATTTCTACCAACGAAGGAAAACTTGAATCCATTCTTGCCTCTCTAAAAACTTCCAGTACCACCATGGAAAACAACAAAAAATGGATTGCGAACAATTACGACAGCATGAGAGCTTGGCTAATTGATCATTCTGGTTAGGTTAAAAATCAATGAGCCAAATATATTGTCAACGCTTGAGTATTTTTCTGCCAATAAAACTAAACCTTTCTAAATGAAAATTTAACTCTCATCCATTATTTAATCACACCTCCTCCAGACTACTTTCTTGAAATATTTCCTTTAACATTGTAGCTGCAGGTACTTACACTGAAAATATAATGTGTCTGTCCCTAAACACGTGGACAAACGGTCATAGTAATAATAGTTCCATTTTATAAGGAATATACTTAACCGACACCAATGAGCCAAATTCCAGACATTCTACACTGGCAATGCTTGCATTATTCTGTTCAAAAGGAAAGTAGCGAGTAGCGAAAGTATTAACAGTCATGGTGAATTAAGGCAACTAGACCAGTTTATTTGTGATTTACTTGAACGGATTTTCTACATAGCGTTCTTCTGGCAATCCTGTCCTGTAACATGGCTTTCACTTCCAAAAATATCCATGATCCAGGATAAACAATTATGCGCTGTTTCCAATGTAGCTTTTATCATGGAAAATATTGCGAGAATATGGGATAAAACGACATCACAAACTCTCTAATAAATAAGCAGGCGTATCTATTGACAAAAAGCAGTATCAGTAGTCAGTAGCTAGTATGTATTATTCAATAATAATGATACAAAGTGTCAGCTAAACTTAAAACGGAACATCCTCAGTTTTGATGCGAATAAACTTTTTACGGGTTTCCGCACTGCACTGGTTAAATTCACTAAGGAATAATAATAATTCTGAGCTCAAGAACGAAACATAAATTGGGAATATTTCAGCACATTTAAGCGGGTGCAGGATGTATATATAGTGTCTGTTTTATTAACAAAAAAAACTATAAGTGAGCCCACCTAAAAACTCTTTCAAATTGCCTAATTCATAGATAGCACCTTTGGCACTTCGCCTAACGAAATAGTAATTTAATTTATTGTACTACTGTATTATTTGGCGCCGCATTATTTACAATGATAATTTCAAATGACCTGAAAATTCCGAATCCCAGTAAGAACCATAAGCGGGTTCTACGCTTTTCGTCTACATCTATATACTATATAGACTGGCAATGAATTGGAAGCATTTTTATGTAAGTATTTTCAATTAACTTCACCTTGCCCCAAATATTGATATCTCAAAAAAGGTACTTACTATAGAAAATCTAGCCCGTACATTCCCACTGCAATTAAGACATGTAAAAATATCTATTGACCCTAAACTCTAAACACATCCAGTGAACATGTACTTACGTCTACACAATGTTTACCTCATTAAAAATATCTACAATTACTGCATTCATTTTGCAATTATGCATTAATACGTATTTAAACATTTAAAGTCCCTTTATACCACAAAACGCGGATATAAGTCAATGCTAAAGACACTGCACTACTAATATGAAGACAGGTACCCTTGCATAATTCACATCAATGTCATAATTACACAAAGAATGGATTTACAAGTTGGGACAAGAGAATGAGCACGTTGGCTTGATTTACAGCACTTTACCATACTTACATCAACAATCAAGGGATAAAATTCTATGAAACTCTATTTAAATCCATGTCAATAGTCACAGGATCAAGGGATACCATTCCGCAGAATCTGTCGAGGAAACAAATCTCTACCAATCTCAGGCTTATGCTCTCAGTTTTCAGGGCATATAACCTTCAATAGATAATTCCATCGTGACTGTTTCATATCATATGTATGTTTCATATAAATGTATATCTGTACATACAGACACGGAATTTATGCTGCGGTACATGAATACTTTTTGCTACCGTCATTTTTAATGCTTTCCCAGCAAACATGTAACGCAATCGGTCAAGAGTCATTTCGCAAAATATGCATAACGTTTTCCCTCATACATGGATATACGACAGGATGCTAGGAAACATTTAATTAACAATTACGACGGTACTTAGGTGTTCGTCGCTTTAAATCAAGAATGGAGAGATAAACAGTAATACTTTATGCTTGACTGACAAATAAAAGTTTCAAATAAAATAATACCAAAAGCGACATGCAATCAATAATCCCATCAGCACCGGCGACTGTGATACGACATTTGCATCTAAAAAGATAATTTCAGTACGGGTTGCTTCCGATCCAGAAAATTCTTCTATTAACGCAGTCATATATTTCTAACCAGTGTCGAAACGACTGTGAATTGATTTAGTATTGAAACATAAATTGTTATAAATTTCCCGAAATTAAGCGTCAAAATGAAGACCCTTGTAAGTCTGATATTTTTGACGGTGATACTTGAATGTTTCGCAAGCCCTCCTTTACAGCTGGAGGACGCCCGTGGAATTCGGCATGTTCACAAGAATAAATTACCCGAAATTTCTCCCGCCCGTAATATCATTAGACCAAACTATATCCTCCCACAAAGGGTGCTCCCGGAAAAATATACCTTGCGAATCCGCCCGATCCTGTACGCCTACGGGGTTGAACATGGGCAAGAGTATACCGCACCGGGGCATGTTGAAATCTTAGTTACTTGTGTGAATTCAACCAATGAAATCCTCATTCATAGACATCCCACGCTAAATATTACATCAACTCAGGTAAAATTCAATTCCAAAAGTCTAAAGCCTTACAAAATATATGAATAATTAAATACATTCATGTACGTGTGTATATAGCTTCAATGAAAGTCAATGAAAATTTACAGGTATTCGCACAATCCAACAATGCCGAAACCCAAGTTCTTGGCACGTCATACCAAGAGCTTTATCACTATCATGTGGTTTCGCTTGCCAGCAACCTTGCAATTAACGAAAAATACATAATTATCATGGACTTCGTTGCTCCTGTCTCTACAACCACCACTGATGGTCTTTATAGAGCTGAATTTACAAATGAAAGGGGAGAAATTAAGTATGAACATGTCCATCTTTTCATCATTACAAAGAAATTCATAGATTAGGCACTGTATTTTCATTCAAGAGCACATCAATTAAAATCATGCTACGAACAAAAATTATTACAGGCGGATGGCAACAACTCAATTTGAATCTGTGAGTGCAAGGCAAGCATTTCCCTGCTTCGATGAACCAAACTTACGAGCTACATATAATATTTCCATCGCCCGGCGAACCGACAGCGATTTTACCGTTTTAAGTAACGAAGGTGTTGCTAGAATTTATGCAGAGTAAGTACTGACTATGATCTAGCTCTCGAAGACTCGCTGGAGAGCCTTGCTTGTTTTATGACATTGCATTGCATTGTAACAAATTAAAATGCAATTTTAAAATAAAATCGTCTTCTTTATTATTAATAGCCCAAATCTACAAAACTGGGAATGGTTGGAATTCAAGGAGACGGTTACAATGCCTACGTACCTTGTCGCAATGATCGTGGTAGAGGATTACAGGAGTGCATTTCAGAATGTTACATTTGACAAACCCGTTGGAGTAGGTTAATTTATTACGCTTATGCAAAAAATGTGTTAGTGATTATAGAAAATATTTACCGCTTTCTGTAATAAATACAAAGTCCAATTAAAATACAATAAATTTTTACAGGTTTATGGACCACGGCATTTAGTGGACTCTCCCATTCATGCTGGAAGATTCGCAGCTGATGCGTCAGCAAATATTATCAACTTCCTCCAGCAAGAATATGCACCACATAATTATTCTCTAAGCAAAATCGACTCAATTTCAATTCCATCCAATTACTTCGGTGGTGGAGCTATGGAAAACTGGGGACTGAACACTTACAGGTACGCGAAACAAGAAACATTTGGAAAATACTTGTAAAAGTATCTGTTTATCTCAATTACGACATTAAAGGTTGATTATACTAAATTGCAAGGAGTTACTTATTTTGCTTTATTCTTACTACTGATTTCTTTCAGACAAGAATATTTGCTGTTCGTTAATGGAGAGTCCTCCGAAATTAACCGATACAGGATTTCTTCCATCTTAACCCACGAATTAGCTCACCAGTGGTAAGGAAAGACAAAAGTAGTCAAGATTTCCGCAACGTACATTTTCTAACACCATTTCTACGACTGACAATGAGTCCTCATATTTAGGTTCGGCAATATTGTGACCTGCAAATGGTGGTCCGATCTTTGGCTTAACGAAGGTTTTGCATCCTACATTACCTTCATGGGAATACATAGATTTTTCCCAGAGTTCGACGCTGACCGAGAGATTCTATGGGATTCGGTTCAATATGCTATGGCTTACGATGTGGATGTTAACGAGCCAGTTAGGAATAATGCAATTACGCCCGTTGAAATTGAGGCAACTTTCACTACCATAACCTACGAAAAAGGTGCATCGATTATTCGAATGATGGTTGGATTTTTAGGTGAAGAAACTTTAAGGAAAGGCTTGGTCAAATACCTGGAACAATTGTAAGTACATTCAAGGCTAGTACCTAACGAAAAAGATAAAATCAAATTGACTGCACTGAGACAATACAACATACTAAATAGCTCAAAATTATTCAGCATCTTATTTACTTAATTTTGGTCAGCAGCAAATTCCAAGGAGTGGAACAAGACAATCTATTCCAAGCTTTGAATGACCAAGCTATAGAAGATAACGTAACACTACCAGGAAAAACCATCAAACAAATCATGGATACCTGGACTTTACAACCCGGATACCCTCTCGTTCGAGTTTCTAAAGTCGGCAACAGCCGAGTTTACATCTCACAGGTAAATTAGCTCAAAATAAAATTTAGCATATTTATGAACGTCTACTCCACATCTCAACTGACTGTGTAGGAACGATTCACGAAACTTTCTTCCGCGGGATCTACCAACGTGAAGAACAGCGAGTTGTGGGAACTCCCTATTGCCATTTCGACTCAAGATGACGTTGAATTTTCAGTTCACACACCAAAGCTTTGGCTATCCAAGAACACGCTGTCCCAGAGTTATGCATTTGACAGCACCACTAACTGGCTCGTTGTGAATCCCGACGGAGTAGGTATGTTGAAAACGGCTTATCCCTAAAAATACACCGGAAATATTCAGTGGCTGTGTAAAGATTTCAATTCCCCGCATCCAATTTTTGTAGGTTTTTACAGGGTTCTCTACGACGATGCGCTAACTCAGCTATTAATTAACCAACTTCAGACCAACCACTCCAAAATCAGCCCACTTTCTCGAAGTCAGCTCATCGATGATTACTTCAATCTCGCCAGAAATCGTACTTCCCCAATTTTGTTCTTCACTCATATCATAATTATTTTTAGCCCACATAACCTCTAAAACTTTTAAATACCATGCATTTATATTTCAGGATACATTGACATCACCGCTGCTCTAGAACTAACCACATACTTAACAAAGGAAACGGACAGAGTTGTTTGGAATTCCCTTCTAACTGCCATTACCAGACCTTTGAATTTGTTTAAAAACGAAGACATCAGTTTATTCCGTGTAATGACAGCCCCTAACTAATTACCACCACTTACTTTCATTTACAATACCTTTAAAACCTTTGAAACTCACGACGACCTTCGATGATTCTTTTAACCCTTCTTATTTATACTTTCCCAGTCTTACTTCCTGCCACGGATTGAATCAGCGCTGAATGATCCCAACCTAGGTTGGGACCAACCTACGGACGATCAAGGTGCACGAGTCCTTTTCCGGGCAAAATTAATCGACTGGGCGTGCGCTCTTGAAAGCACATTTTGCGCCACAAAAGCCAAGGAGCATTTGGCTACTTGGTTGGCGGCCCCAACACCCGCAGATAATCCGTAACATTTCCATTCAATTTTTCTCAAATCACACGTATTCAATGCAATCAAATACATTATGAAGCATAAATTCAATCTATTCAATTCTTCTACCTACGGAATTTGATGGAGTCAAAAATAATATTTTTATTACAACGTAAAAATTGCATTGCATTCAAACGTTTTGACTACCTCTGTTCCCCAGGATCCCACTGGACATTCAGGCACCGATGTACTGCGCTTTGGTAGCACATGGTGGCGATGAAGCGTTTGACTTCGTACTTGGTCTAATACAAAGCGTAGGAACCGGCGAATTTCAGAGAACCAGATTACTTACTGCTCTTGCATGTTCCCGAGATTCTGCTCCTCTACAAACGTAAGATTTCACGTCATAAAAACTTTTCCATGCACTTTTGTTCCCACATTATCGCTTCGAATTTCGACCTTTCTTCAGCAATTTCACCAGAACCAGTGATTAATGACCGCGATTGATTGGTCCTACTTTCTACTGCCGTGTAAGTACGGTATTTTTGGGCTATTGCGCTATAGTATGGCTACCGGGAATTATAAAGATGCGACAAATTTCTAAGATGCGGCTTTGATCCGCTTCGCGTTATGATGCATGTACAAATGTACAAAAAAAAATACAGTACATAATTATAACATGTTAATGTTTCGTGCGCTACATCATACGTATTTAACACTATCTTACTACTTCACTATCTAGATGCCGCTTGCTTGGTAGGAAAAACTTCTATGAAATGAATGAATATTCAATTGTATGGGTTTTTTGAGGCATCCTCGTTGCACAAAAGTGGAGGTGCATCTTGTGTAAGGAATAAGGAAAGCCCCTGCTAGTTAGATATTGAAAAAGTTCCTTCTGTCTCCGTTTACTATTTCTCTGACCTTCACCTTGTATTACTAAATAGTGAAGAGGTACATATTTAGTTAGTACGCTATGGTCAATGTCAATAGCTCACAATGCTACGAGATCCAACTTATTGTTAGTGCTTGTTAAGAGACAAAGCATGAATTCTCAGCATATTTCTCCTTCTCTCTCAGGATCTTTCAGCATTTAATATTTGTATTGTTATTCAATGAATTTCTTTGCTGTTTTTTCAATGTCTGCATGGTTTCTCCATAAAATTTAAATCGGTGACGGTTACTCGAAGTCTGACGAACTATTTTTACACCGTATTAACTGCGTTAATAGTGTTAGTACTTCACCAGGGGAAGAGTGAGGTATGTTTTGAATAATTAGATATCAGCTTAATGCTTAATAAACGCATTTGACAATATGTATATGGAAGATTTTAGTACATATAAGTACCTAGGGAAGTAGGGTTGAACATCGAAATGTATACTTATTTGCAAATGCACTTATGGAATTGAATGAAGCACGGGGAACTATACACATGCATGAGCGTATGTATAGGTTAGAATGTTAGAAATGCCGTGCGTGAAATAATTTTCTGGCAGTGCTCCAAGCGCTTGTATGTACTTTACTGTTTACTCCACTACTAAAAATGTTGAATTGCATAGTAATAAACAGAATGTACATAGGTATACAAAGTGGGATCGAAAAAAAGAGTAGGAACTTTAAGAATCCCTTTGTTCCGGGGAGAATTGAGGGCTCATAGCAAAAATAAGCGATAATAGGTAGAAGGTTGAAGAATTTATTTTATGGGTAGAAGTTAAAAGTATGTGAAGAGCAAGAAATAATCAAAAACAATGAGGTGATAGCGACGTGTACGTAGGTTATGTGCATCCCAACACGCATTTGTCCCATGGATAACCAGAACAAATATTTACTAATGAACATGAACCTCCGTAGGTGTACAAGTGCGGTAATCACGATGTATCGTCAATATTTAGAGCCTCAAACAAAATGAAAACGAAAAAGTAGATACGTATTCTATCACACTCTGCGTATACACCATAATTGCTATTAAATCAAGGATTAGCCAAAAAAAATTATCAATGAGAATTTGACATATTTAATATTATGTACTTATTAAACGAACCGACCGAAGTAGTTTTAAGTATTGTGTCAATGGTAAAAGCTGAATTCACGAGTCCCTTTCGTAAATACAACCTGTAAATTACCCTAGAACACACGTGTAAAGTATTTACTTACCGAAGCATTTTACACGCCCGTATCGCTCCACTTACCTTTTTCTGCTTTAAGGTGTCCGTGTAAAATGATAACATGTACTGGGTTTTCACAATCATGAATTCAAATGCCAGGGTTAATATCGTCGGCGAAAGTCCAAAAGGAGCTATATGCACAACTCGCTTATACATGGTAGTACATGCTAATTCCCGTTTAAGCGATTTCTGCATATAGCTCCTTTTGGACTTTCGCCGACGATATGTAGTAATGGTAGCATTAGTTATTTCTGTTATATCTCACGGCCGATGAAATCATAAATGAATCAGAAGTGCCGAGACAGAAGGCACTGGAGTAAGTTTGTATTGTTTATAATCATCACTTTAAAAAAGCCCAACAGCTAGGATTACTGATATTTCCTTGAATTGCAAACGGAATTAAATTATCTGTCAGTTACACGGTTTATTCAAATCCAGCCATACTTATGTGTTGCCACACCACCTATCACTTTAGATTTTTATGATGCGTTGAGTTTTGACCTGAGACTCTCTCAGAAAATGTTTTGGGGTAGGCTTTATTCATGCCAGAAATAAAAATTTGTGTTAAATGTATTATATTGTATATGAAGTGATTGATAAAAGGGTCGATGAATGAATAGATACGTACCATAATTGCTATTTTGGGGGGAAGTTGTATAAAATCACAGAATATGATTTAGTTAATAATTTCCGTGATCGTAAATGTTGTAGTGCTGAAGTGGTTTATAATTTTTATATTATAAGAGACGGACTACAGTAGTGCACCTAACCTTAGGATAGCAAACACGGGGAAAGGAAGCTGCAATTTTTTAAGTACAACTGTAGGTCAAGCTTACAGTGATTTAGAAATGGCTTATTTCAACTTTTATCGTGCGTGCGTCAATAATAAATTATTGCATTCTTAGGAATTAATTTTTCGATAAAATATGATTCATTATTAAAATTGTTATAAGAGAGATATGGGAAAGCTTTTTATACTGGGATAAACTGAGTTTCAATTTTGGTCCTTGATATTGTTATCTCAACGAATTTACGGAACGGAAACTTGTCACTCGAAATTACCCCTTATTTTGCAAACTAAAGCTTCCCGTTGTGGGACTTTTATCATATGCCTTGTCTGTCGGTAATTTCGTGTTTTTATCTTTTTATAGTCGAATGATTCGACTCGAATCCATTTGTTTCACTATTGGTTTTACAGATACACTGAAAGTATAAAATGTACGCATCGGTGTCATAGTGTCCTGATATTTTTCGTCACCAGATATAAGTGGCAAAAAAGCTGAATAAAAGGGAGATTAAATGATTGGGCCACAATTTGCTGGTATGTACATGGTAGAAATTAGTATTCATCGGGGCTCAACCTGTGGCTATCATCAAAAATGTTGTATTACTATATATCAGGCAAATATGTGACCTTATAGTGTTGGATATTTTCTATAAGTTTCCATCGCAAATGTGATGCTCAGCTAACAATAACTATCCTCATGGTTCACTTAAAACGGCGTGAAAAATAGCTACAAATTTTTTAATTTCTGCTTTAAGAAATTTTGTCATTGGTACTTATAGTGCTCAATTCTTGCATTTTTCAGTTTACTAGAACTAACTTTGGACAATGGCACGTTTATTGGTAATAACATCGTTCTCGTACTTCAAAGAATTGGTTTGAATACTGTCGGAAGGGATTTTGCTTTCAACTTTATTCGGGAACGTTTTGATGAAATCAAGGCTAAGACAGGTGGTGTGAATGCTTTCCTCAATGTCCTTACAACCCTCAGCTCGGTGTTTACGACGGAGTCTGAGAAAACCAATGTGAGTCCTTCCAAAAATCAATTCTCACTAACTTTAGGAGACATCAATTATATGTATAATGCTCTCAATAACTTGAACAAAAAATTACAGGTGGAAACACTCATTCAAGATAGAAACGCTGACTTGCAAGGGGCAACTGTGCAAATAACTTTGCAAAATATTTTAAGAAACATTGATTCCAACATTGAATATGTAAATGAATTCTATGGGAAAATGAACGCGTGGTTTCAAGCTCAAGCTCAGCCATAATAATAATTATGACCACTGTGATTTTGTGAGTGCATGATTAAATGTGAATCACTAGGGAATTACTAAATAAACTAACAAGATTAATACAGTAATACTTGATGAGTGATGCAATAATTTCATTTCACTTTCATTACCATTTCTCTGGCTAATTGTAAGTCACACCTACATGCTAGGGAGGTACAGTACTAGCTACAATGTTACGGTCAAAGTATAAGCCTAGGCGGTTCCTACTTAATCTACAAAAGTGAATGGAATCCGTTGAAATGCTCTGCATACAAAACTTATTGCTATATAATTATCTACAAGTTTGTATATAATTTTCCCCATCATACCAGGATGTATAGTTAGTAATTCTGAACAAAGCACCCGATTTATGGAATTCCTTCCCTACTTAATCAGCAAATGATGTATTAATATGTCTGATAGTACATATGAATGTGTTGTAATCTTTTTGCTAAATTGAATCGAAAATGTCGTAACGGGTTGGAAAGGCTTGCGATAAAATTATCTCTGCTGGGAGCATAGATTTCAATACCGATAGTACAAGTGAAAATAATCCTTTGGTAGGGAATTGAATTTATTTTAGCATTAGCTCACAAGCACACAAGATGCTAAAACTGGCTATTGTTGTAAGTGCACTTCTGGGCTTGGTAGCCCTAGCGGCTGCTGGACCTCCTTTGAGAAATCAACGGGAACCTCTAGCCCTGTTTAATAAAAATCAGTGGGGAATTGAATCATCTTCCCAAATTTTCGCTGACGATGAGCACCGTCTTCCTTTGAATTTCGTACCTTTGACCTATGACATTTACACGGTTCCTATCATTGGCGATGCTACAGTTGACCCGGCATTTCCAGCATGGTCAGCTCCAGGTTCCGTCACGATTCAAATTCGCTGCGACATTGCAACGAGCAGAATAACTTTACATTCCGCGGAAACTGTGATAAATCAGGGAGATCTGACGGCAAGTTCTAAGAATAATTTTCTTGTGTTCATTTTTCAGTACTTACGTAATTTACAAATTAATTTAATTTCGTAAGTTAAGGATGAAAAGCTTTAAGACCCTCAAGATTATATTATGAAGTATTTCCCTTTTACTAGTCATTGTCATTTTTATAGATATACGATCTTTACTTTGTAAGCATAGAGCTCCCCTCCTTATGAAGCTCACAGTGTCCCGTTTGGTATTACTGATAAAAGCCTATGGAGATTACATAATGTAATAAATAGCATACACCTACAGCTCCACTTTCTACGAACGCTATGAAAGCATTTAGAAAGTTAAGTGAAAGTACACCGCCACCTTAAGACTCTAGATAGCTAGAGTGATGAGGTCCAACGTCCAACCAAATTGTGACTTCACTGGGTCTCATATCCGAAACAAGCCCTCTTTGAAAATTTTGGCCCAACTGATCCTTTGAATGTACTTTTATGTAATATATACTCGACTTTTTTCGTATTCTCAGTTGAATTTTCACAGTTTCCCATTAATCATATTAAGTACACTTTCAATTTCCAAACGGATAAAATATGCTAATTTATAAATTATTAATTTTTTAGGTAACTGACGATGCTACCAATCAAACTTTGACAGTAACACTTAGTTTTAATGGAACATACCAATTTCTTCATATTGATGTGGCGCAAAATCTGACTGTTGGTAGTACCTACACCATCGCAGCGAAATTTGTAGCTGGGGTCAGAGATGTGAGTACGGTTGATCCAAAAGTTGGGCTCTACCGAGCATACTACACAGATCCAAGCACTAATGTCACAAAGTATGCCTTGATTTTTTGTTTTGTTTTCATTTCAATCAAGTTGGCTTTCAAATTACTAAAATCGCAATTAATTTTTCCAGAGGGCTAGCAACGACTCAATTCGAGGTAATATCACAATTCAAATTAATTTTATACCGAAACCTCTTTAAAAAACGGTCTGATTTTATACACACGCGCATTTAGCAATTCTAAAATGTACTGTGGAATTTGAAAGAAATCTTTTTATTCCACTTCAGACAATTGGCTTCCGGTACTTCTGCCCAGGATTTGACGAGCCTAAGTTCAAGGCAAAGTTTACTTTGCATATTGCTCATCCCAATGACATGAATTCTTATTCAAATACGGAACGACTTAGCGCTAACCAAACTGGAACGTATGTTTTTAATATTATTTTCACTTTTACTTCTATTAATTCTAGAAATTAATTGTTATAAGCGTGGAAATTAAATGTTCATAATCCATTAAAATCCACCGTAGTGAGTCATCAAGTTCTATTGTACGTTACTACAATAATTCGTTGAAACTATATTTTTAGCGCGAACATGCCAGCTACCCCAGTAAACTACGTATGGGATCATTACAATCAAACGGTGTTATCATCTTCTTACCTTATGGCCTTGGTAGTTTCGGATTTTCAACATACCCTTGCTGCCGATGGTTTGTACAGACTGCCAGTAGGAGTAAGTACAGAATTATTAAGAATGAATTTTGGTAGCGTATAAAAACCCTGCACATCTAAGTTTCTTTCGTCAAGTTCCTAAGGCATATGATGAGGCAATGCTGCAAAATGTACACTAACGAGAAATTTTGATTCAGATTATTGGACCTCCCTATTTAATGGGTCTTGGAGGAGGATCGTACGCAGCTGATGAGTCCGCAAGAATTTTGAAAACTTTTGAGGATATTTTTGGAGCTGAATTGCCATATCCTATGGGCAAAATGGATTCTGCAGCTATACCCAGAAATTATTTCACTTTTGGGGCTATGGAAAATTGGGGTTTAAATACATACAGGTAATTTATTTGTTGATAAAGCAAAGAATAAACTTTCTTGCAAAAAATATCAGGATTACATTAGACCCATGACAAATGCATAATGCAGGCATATAATATTTTTGGGGACTTAATATAGGGATAATCTTCTGCTGTACTACCCAGGCATATCTTTGGAAGCAAATCGGTATCAGATTGCTTCTATCCTCAGGTAAGGACATATGTCTTTCAACTGCACTGAAATATTTCAAATACACTGGTGAGCGGCGCTGTCATGTACACTACACATATGTGTAGTGTACTGTTATTACTACATATTTATGTTCATAACTGACTGAATTTTTAATTTTTTTCATAACCTTTTCCCGGCACCTTTGCAGTCACGAGTTGGCCCATCAATGGTAAGAGGCTTGATGGAAACAATATTATATTTGATACTTTAGTTTGCGATTTCTTATATATTTTTTTGCTTTTTCATATGAGCTAATCGAGTATTTTTGTAGGTTCGGAAATAGAGTTACTACACATTGGTGGTCTCATATCTGGTTAAATGAGGGATTCGCCACGTACTTTTCTTACAAGGGTACCAGACACCTTGCTCACTACGATACTGAAAGGCAAATTGTGGCTGATGCTGTTCATACCGCATTGGAGGCTGACGCTGGAACTCAAAGCAGGACGATTGTCAATGAAGGCGGCCAGCAAGAAGTTGCTGACATGTCTATTTTCGGTACCATGCCTTATCAAAAAGGAGCCTCTCTCATTAATATGATGGCAGGATTCTTGGGCGAAGCAACTTTAATGACTGGGCTGAAAAATTATTTGCTAAATAAGTAAGTTAAGTTTACTACTTCTCTTAAAATCATGTTTCCCGAATAAGATTATCAGATTTCGTGAATAACAAGCGAATTTTGAAATCATATGTCTAACATTGCAATAAAATGTTCAGGACCTTCGATGCAGCGCATCAAGACGATTTGTTTGCACAACTTCAGGCAGTTGCAGATCCTGCTAACTTGCCAACAGGTACGTAAATATTGAGAGTAAAATATTTCTACCCACAAGGGAGTAAATCTAGCTTCTTCCTGTCAATTTTAATAGGTGTTACAGTCAAAACCATTATGGATACGTGGACTCTCAAACGCGGGTTCCCTCTTGTCCGAGTTCAACGGGGCGGTCTGGACACAATTTACCTTTCTCAAGTAATTGGGATTTTTTCAAATGTCTTAATCCTGTCTTCCTTTCTAAGAACATCCGCAGATTAACGTCTATACTAGAGTGACATACAAATAACAATTATTTACACGGACACTTCCTATGAAACTTCTGTAGGAGAGGTTCAGAAACAACGCAAACAGTAACACGGAAGTGGACCCGGATGAATTATGGTATGTACCCATTTCCATTGCCACAGCAGCCGCTCCAAATTTCGTTGATCAGAGACCCAAAGTTTGGATACGCAGTGACGCTTCATTGGTGCCGTACAAACATGCGAGCATTAATACTGCACAGTGGCTTGTTGTAAATCCGGATGTTCATGGTAAATGGAGGATCTTTTCTAAACATGGAAAACGCTGAAAAATTACAATTTGTAATTTACCATAGCCAAACATTAGAATAAATATTTAACATAGAGTTGTCTCTATTTTCATAGGTTACTACCGCGTATTGTATGACACACAATTGGCTCGACTGATCTTGGACCAATTAGAATCGAATCACACTGTAATTTCTGGTTTGAATAGGGGACAATTTATTGATGATTATTTCACATTTGCTCAACAAGGTATTCAATATACATTTCTTTCCATAATTAACTTGCTGATGACAAGTATATGTATAATTGCTTGCCATTGTTAATATAATAATAAGTGATTTAATTGCAACATAAAATTTTGTCAGGTCTTGCTTCCTATGAATCCGCTCTTGCTTTCACCAGATATTTGGCCAAAGAAACTGATCACGCTGCATTGTTACCCGCTCTGAATCAATTGGCTAAATTGATACCTCATTTCACAGGCAGTAATACTGCTTTATTCCAGGATTTTAAGGTAAGGGAGATGTGTTTGAAAATTCTGATAATCTTAATAACTGGATTTATTTCGGTTTTAGAATTACTTATCCCCGAGAATCGAAGGCGCCTTGACTTCAATCGGATGGGATCAACCTGATCCAAATGAACATGGAATAAATGTCACCCTGCGTGCTTTGCTACTTGATTGGGCTTGTACTTTGGAACACCCCGTATGCCGGAATGGAGCCATCAACTATTTTAATGATTGGAAGGCCAATCCTAGTGTAAACCCGTAAGTGGTGAACGATTGAATTATTCCATCTTACAATGAATTTCTTGCAACTTAATTATTAGAACATTTTAATACAGAATTCCACTGAACTTGCAAAACGTTTTGTACTGTGCTATTGTTGCTTATGGTGGGGAAGAAGCATTTGACTTCGTCCTTCAAAAATATCAAGCTTCCCTCAGTAAAAATCAGGAGATTGATAGTGAAACCACCCGCCTGGTATCTGGATTGACTTGCAGTCAGAATGACTTGTCTCTACTGAGGTGTGAAAACTATTTCCCTTGAGAAATGCACACTTGTATCACTTTCTTATCAAAATATGGGATAATATAATTTTTTGCGCATTGTTGTAAATAGACTGTTGGTGGGAACAGTAAATGGCACACTCATAAGGAGTAGTCACTTACGTCTTGTGCTTGAAGGGGTCGGAACAAATTCCTATGGCAGAAAACATGTGTACGGTGTTCTTAGAGACGACTGGAAAGAAATCGCTGGGCTCGTAGGTGACGTAACGAATCCTCAAATTATTGCGGATATAGTTCTGGCACTCACTACATACCAAAACACGGCGGACCAAGTACCTCTGGTGAGGACACATCCTGAAATAATGCATTCATAATAAATACAAATTGTATTTACAAACAAACTCTATTCTCCCTTTTCAGATCAGTGCAATCCAGACGAAGATTATTTATGACGATGTCATCGCCTACAGTGCTATTCATGCGAAGATGACTCAAGCTATTGAAAGAATTCGAGCAAATGCCGGATGGTCCCAAGTCAATGGTCTACCTATTGCTAAATGGTTTAGAGACGAGATGACCACAGTGAAAAGTCTTTAATCATTATTCCTTTCTTCACGTACAAGCTGTGAATACTCAGCTTGTAAAAAGTAATGTGGAATTATTCCGCATAATGTAAATTGTGACATATAAAATTATTGGAGGATAATTGGAATAATTATGCCTTCGAAATAAAAATAATGAGCTATAGTTTTCACTCACGAATCCCAGTCAACTATCATTTAATACCAAGAAAATGCTATATTCATTTTGGAATAGAAAAGCATTTTGGGTTAGGATTTTTGATGAATCTACCCACATTAATTTCACATGATTTCGTAAACCATGAGCTCTTACTTAATTATTCATGAAGGGAACGCCAAATATCACTTCATTTATAATTCCCTGATGATATGAATCCTACTGTGGAGCTAAATATGCCATGCCTCCTCTTCAACTTACTTATTACATAGCTTAGTCCATATGCAAATTCTCCTTTTGATGTATTTGGCCCTTTGAAGGTTATATTTCACATTATCACAATGGGCTCTCTGTCAATAGTTAGATTTGCGCACTTTGAAAAAATCATCAGTTTTTTTGACACCAGGTTATGATTTTAGCACTGACCTGAAACTTAACCTTCACAAAATCGCAGGAAAAGGGATTATGAGTATTTCATATATCTCTCATAAGCTTTCAAAGATGAGATTACAAATCTACAGTATGTTAATCCATGTGGGGAAAAATGAAGTTCTGGAATCATGCATCACCGTAATAATAATAAGTCACTAGATGCTACTTAATTTGATAAGGATGGATGTGTAGGGATTTTTAGCCTTGTCATTAGTTGGCTAAAATACCTCGTCCAGAGGAAACTTGTTGTAAAAACTAGCATAAAAAATAACGTGCTGACTAAGATGTTCCTACGTATAAGTTTACCCACTTTTGCCTCCTTAATTTTCATATCTGTTATTGCGGCTGGACCTTCTCTGCATCTTGCGAGGAAAGCAAGGTCCATTGAGGAAGAAAACGGCAAAAATGTCATCAAACGCAGTGTGGAAATTGCTGAGACCCAGTTCCGGCTACCACTTAACATAGTGCCTTCCTCGTATGATATTCATATTGTTCCTATTCTAGACGAAGGCGTTGAAAACTTTGAGCGATGGTCTGCTCATGGATCTGTAAAAATTCAGGTGACGTGCTTGTCTGAAACAAGGAGAATAACATTGCATTCCACAGGAATCGATGTACAGCAACAGGACATAAAGGTAAGCTATGGTTTACATTATTTCTTGTATCAAGGTTTTTATTGGTTATTGAGCTTGTTGCTAAACTAAAATATATACAAAAGAAATAAATGAAATAGAATTTAAGCTGTCAGACTGTGCCCCAATCAAGGACCCTTTTATACGAGTTTATTCTTGGTGTCTCCTATTTTAATTATTACTGCATATCGACATACGTGTAGGAAAGCAATTTGACGGAGAAAGAGACAATAGAGAAAGCTTCTTTCTCTTCCTGGTACCTAACCGACCTCAGTTAATTACGAGGGATTTTAATATTTAAATACTGGCCTTATAAAATTACAACTTTCCATATGAATTCACGGAATTTTCAAATTGGGATTTTGTTTTCTTCAGGTTTTGGATGGGCAGCAGGAATTGAGAGTAAATGGAACGGAATTGGATGAGACAAATGAATTTTTTCATGTAGATTTGGAGAATCCTCTAGAGTCATCGAAAGTATATGTAATTGAAATGACCAAGTATGTTGCAAAAGTTAGAGACACAACAACAGAGAGTCTCAAACTGGGGCTGTACCGAGCTGAATACACGGATTTTGAAGGAAATCAAAAGTATGTTTTTATCAACTTCACAATCATCACTAATTTTCTTGAGCCAAAATAGTTTTAGGAGTTATAGATAATTTGTTGTAATATATTTTTTATGATAATTCCAGATGGTTGGCAACAACCCAATTTGCGGTAAGTTTTTTTGGCATTTATTTTGCCCTTGAACGAGCATAACGTTTTTAGTGTGACACCCAAATGTAATTATTGTAAATATTAACCAAATAATATGATTATATATTCCTCAAATATCAGACAATTGGATTTCGAAGATTCTGTCCTGGATTTGATGAGCCCGATCTGAAAGCAACATTCACTCTTCACATTGGACGAGGTCCTGCTTATAACTCGGCCACCAATTCCGAATTAGACATGGAGGCCGTTGAGTAATCATTAATTATTTCATTAAGACATCAAACTATACTATAATTAATGTGGAGTGATCAACACTTATCTTAATTTTGATTCAGAGCTTTTGAAAATTCGACTTATTCTATTATTTTTTCTAGTCCCGTTGCCCCAGTATTACCTTCAGGTTGGGAATGGGACCATTTTAAACCAACCGTCGTTATGCCATCGTATTTAGTGGCTCTAGTAGTTTCCGATTTTGTCCGAGAGAATTCAACGGATCCTTATCCAAAACCAGTCTCAGTAAGTTTGCTGAATTTTGCATCCTACTTATATGCCGCTTTTATCAACTCACCCCTATGTATACTTTTTTAATGAGCAGATATGTGCATAATAATTGAATGAGTCCTAGATAAATACCATCCAAAACATTAAAAACAATCATGCATTAATGAGCTGTACACGTTTTGTCATAGGTTCTAGGACCGCCTCATTTAATAGCAGATCATCATGGCGGGGTGTTAGCAGCAGAAATTTCTGCAAAAATGCTACAAAGTTTTGATAACTTATTTGGAATAGCGTATTCTATGCATAAAATGGATTCGGTCGCTATACCAAGGAATTATTTCTCCTTTGGAGCCATGGAAAATTGGGGTTTAGTTATTTACAGGTGGGTTTTTGGGATACCAAAGCCGTATCATACAGTTTCAGGGGAAGTCGCCCCTACACAAGATGCTTAATGCTGACTATAGATAAGCTCAAGTTGTCATGATGTCATAAATTTTGCCTTACATTCTTCATCAAATGTTTCAATGGTTTTGCAAGTAGTAATAATTGTTTATCTTTTTCCATTTTCAGAGATGACCGTCTCCTTTATTACCCAGGCTTATCTACAGAAGACACCCGTTATCGTATTTCTAGCATATTGAGGTGATGAAACCTCCCAACTCCCGAATTTATAACATTTATCTAATTTATACGATTTATGTATATCATGCAAAGTTTAGTTCCTCAAAATTGAATTTGTTTTTCAATCCTTTGTTTTTAAATGCATTGGATGCTCTGGCTGGACCCCTCATCAGTCATGAATTAGCTCATCAATGGTAAGTAAATCCTAGTTGAGATTTACAGATTGTTATCGTAACCGTTCTGAGCATGAGCGGTACTCCGGCATTTCTGCTAAGAAATGGAGAAAGTTCGTAAAAGAAGAAACTTTTACATCTTTTTCCGTAAAAATTCTAGGTTTGGCAATCTAGTTACGAATAAATGGTGGTCCCAAGTGTGGTTGAATGAAGGATTTGCAACTTACCTCTCATACATTGGAGTGAGTGAAGTCAATCCCGAATACGAAGCGGAGAAACGGATTGTTTATGATGCTGTGCAATATGCCCTGGCATATGATTCGGGCCCATTAAGTCATCCAATTATTAATACTGCCACTCAGCAACAAGTTGCCACCATGTCAATTTTCGACGGAATTTCCTACCAAAAAGGAGCTGGATTAATTAGAATGATGGAAGGATTTCTGGGGAAAGATGTGCTAATAAATGGGCTTCAGCTCTATTTAACCAATATGTGAGTTTGAACTTCAAAATAGCAATTTTCAAGCCTTAAAATCCTTCCCAAGAAATATATCGTTGGCGAAAGTCCAGAAGGAACTATATGCAGAAATCGTGAATGCGTGATAGTATTTACCAACAGAGTTCATGAAATTCGAAAGTCAAAAGGGGCTATATGCTTCCGCCACAGCTCGCTGTAGCGGACAAGCACAGACTTGGCACCTTTGAACATTAGGCTATCGCTGCGTATAGCCCCTTATGGAACGACGCTTGAAAAATTAAAGCTCCTTCTGGACTTTGCCGACGATATGTTTGTAGGCTTCCATGATTTTTGTTATTTAAATGTATGCAGTACATTACTAATTGAGCTTTTCTTACACCAAACAGGAGCTCGAAAGGCGCTGAGCAAGATGATTTATTTCGTCAGTTAGAGGAAGTAGCTACTGATTTATTGCCAACTGGTAAGTAATTATTATTTTCAAAAATTGCAATTGAATAATTTATTCAAATAAGGTCAAAATTTGGGAAAATGCTCTCTTCAACCAAATGAGACACCCGTGCCTTCTTCTTTATGAGTGAAAGTGCTAACGCTAACGGCGTATTAATCACAATGAATATAATTTTTAGGAAAAACTATTAAATCCATCATGGACACATGGACTCTTAAGAAGGGTTTCCCTCTTATTCGAGTACAACGAGGAAATACAAATAATACCATTTACATTTCTCAAGTTAGTAGAATAAACTTTCGTCAATACAATTTCCCCATTAGGAGCAAGTAAACATGCCTAAAATATGATTATTATTGCAGGAGAAATACAATCATAACTCCAATTCCAATTCAGACCAAGACTCAAATGAACTCTGGGAAGTACCGATTGCCATAGCCTCAGCAGCTGAACTTGGTAGCGTTAACACTTTCAAGCCCAAAATCTGGCTAAATAAGGACATAGCTTTGACGCCCTACCGTACAGAAAATCTTGATACTTCCCAATTGCTCCTTGTAAATCCCAACGTCCATGGTATTTTTTATTTCATTTATATTTTGGTAGGATTTCAAAAATGAGGAAAATAGGAAGTTACTTCATCGTAGTACACATATACAGATACTTTATGAACTTAAGTATAGGCAAATTATTTTTTCTAACATGCAGGTTTCTACCGTGTCCTCTATGACTCTCATTTTGCTCGTCTTATTCAAAATCAACTCGAAACTAATCACATGGTCATTCCAAGTGTGAACAGGGGACAATTATTCGATGACTACTTCCGGTTTGCGGAAGAAGGTTCGAAATTTAGCGATAGTCTAATTCGGACAAGATGGTAATCGTTATTAGTGGAGCTGAAAATGAGTTAAATGTTATTATGATAAAAACAGGGTACGCATCATACGAGTCTGCATTTGCTTTCACCAAGTATTTGGAAAAAGAGACTGATCACGCGGCATGGACTCCTCTTCTTGCCACATTGGCTAAAATGTTACCTTATTTTATGGGATCCACCCTCGGATTTTTTGAACCTTTTAAGGTAGCGTTTGAACTAAATAAATTTAAATCAACCAAACTAATGACGTCGAAGGGATTGAAATGTGATTGATGTAAATATAGCAATTTTATTATTTTTGAATGCAGAACTACTTTTCCCTAAAGTTTGGAAGTGCTTTAGAACTAATGGGTTGGGATCAAACAGCGGATGAACATGGAGCAATGACGATCCTTCGTGCAAATCTCCTTGACTGGGCATGTACCTTAGAGAATGAGAAATGCAAAGAAATTGCCAGCAACCATCTCGCAACATGGATGAGCTCTCCGGAGATAAATCCGTATGTTAGTTTGATTAAGACATTCACTAAAATATTCCAACATTTTTGCTGTATTACTTGCATACATGTGTCTTCTATCAAATCTGTAGGATCCCGGTTGATTTGCAGAATGCTTTGTATTGTACTGCCGTTGCTTTTGGGAATGAAGATGTGTTCGGATTCTTTCTTAAAAAGTACACTGACTCATTGAGTAACTACCACGATATCGACACAGAGACCATTCGATTAGTTTTTGCATTAACTTGCAGTCAAAACACCACAAGTTTATCCAGGTTTGTGAAATTTTTAAACGACGCGAGGTTTAAATGAAACTGATGTACACGTCTACTATGTAAATGAAAAACAAATTCGTGAAGGGTAGTTTTTGTGGTTGAAAATCTTCTTGTTTACACAGCCTTGTCAATGGAACCATCGACGGTTCACTCGTTCATAAATCCCATATGCGTATAGTACTGGAGCATGTGGGAACCAATCCAAAAGGTAGAGATATAGTTTACACCGCTCTGAAAGACCAATGGAGAAGTATCTCCGAGTACATGGGAGGTCCTGGAAATCCTAATCCTCAGATTATAGCAGATGTGGTATCAACCCTCGCAGCGTTCCAAAACAGTGCGGGGGAGGCTGAGAAAGTAAGTAAAAATTTTCAATAGAGTTTGTGAACGATGAAACATTTTTGCTTTCCTTTAAGCTCGTACACCATACCTTCTTTTCCATGTGCAAAATATGTATTTTGTAACCGTTTATTTCATAAAGGTTACCGCCATAGTCGAAAAGATGCTCATAGAGGACACAGAATCTTTGAACAAGATATTACCGCAATTGGGAATGGCAATCCAAAATATCGGAGCCAACGGCCAGTGGCTCTTTAACCATGGTTCGGCTATTAGGGTTTGGTTTGAAAGGAATGTACTATAGACTATAGTATAATTTAATGTAAACGGAAGTTGACAGAAATTACATGCTGGATCACCAATGCTGTGATGTACATGTGATTTTCAATGTTTCGATTATACACCGAATAAATTACACTTTTCTGTAACAGAACTTCTGTTTAAACTTTTTATTGGACTCACTGATGACAATTTACATTTCAGCAAACATTAGCTTCTCAGTAAATTATTATTGAGACTGAAAGATTATTTGCTGCTAGTAGAGTACAATATATTATCACAATTCACAATACACATTAAATTTTGTACAACATTGTACAAATTGCACACCTCGTGTACAATATTGCTAAACTTGAGTAACTTCGCATTGCGTTGCAATTTCTTATAGCTGGCAGTACAAGATAACAAGATAATAGATCTAAATGCTAATAAATTCCTAGTGTCTACACGAACTCTAATAGAAACGAAGAATATACTTAGGGCCAGGTGCCGAGCCAACGTTTACAAATAGGAAATCAATGGTAAATGCTAAAAGTTAATATTATTATAACATTTTGTGGTGAACTCAAAGAAACGATTGTATGTATTCGCCTTAACAAATATCGTAAGATTAAAAAACTAACCAACTCACTAGAATAATCATGATAAATTATAACGCACCTACAACTTTCTTCACTAAAATTTACCTAAAAACAATATAATAGATGATAATAAATAAACAATAACATCTCTTCCACACGTCCCACACCATACTGCAGTACACCTTCATTATACATGCAGAATAAGAATGTGGGACAGTAATAGCAAATTGTAATGCCATGTAATATACATTCAGAAGCACATTTTTTGCTTATATTACGCAGCCCTTGGCAGTGACAAAAATTTTCGAATGGTCATTAGTCATGATCAACTTGTTATATGTTCCGATCCTAATATTGCAACAAGTTAACGTTTATGATTATTTCTGCTGCGTAACAGAAACATTTGCAGATACATTGCTTATTACTTGGTATGAAAGATTCATTTGTACTTCACTCATTAATTGTACACTAATTATTAACAAGGCAATAACCATAATGCTCCTTGAACATTATGGTTTCAGTCTAGTGAAAGGGGAAATTCTGTTTTTCTCCGTTGGGACGTTGGGAGAGAGAGAGCGAGCTGTCGACAAGTTTAGTAAAGTAGGAAAGGCAGAGCGATGTCCGAACGAGGGAGTTGACTGAAGTGCCTGGAGATATTTGAAGCTCAATTTCTCTTTTGTGTTTCTCCTGCCAATATGTTTTCATGTCTACTGTTTAAAATGTTGCATTATTTCTAACATATTCTCATGTTTTCTCTTTTTTGGGGCACTGTACAGCTTTCACAGTCGTCCACAGCTTTCCTTGAAGTAACGCGCTGATAACGGGGCACGTGCCAAAATATATTATTTACTCATTATTAAGTTTGCAACTAAAAAATATAAATGCGTGGAGTACATATTTACTTGGTTTTAACCCCTTTATATCCCTTAGATAAGTGCAATGGTGAGAGAGAAATTCACGCCCTTCACAGAAATTTCTCCTTCCACACGTGATCGATATGCAAATCTCTGTTACTGCCATTCTGAGGGAGTCATACCAGTACAATTTAGTCCGAAAAAATCTGGGAATGCACAAATGGCCGGTCAGGCATTATCTGCTATCCCAAATTATCTTGGAAAGACGATTCGAGGGATAAGTTATGCGTCTTTCCCACATAATTTCTGACTTCTAATTTTAATGATATCGCACCGGGCAAACTCTACAAATTCCCAAATAATACATGACCGGCAACAAGTACGTTCCCAATTTTTTCTATTTCTGACTAGATCACACCGAGTAAAATAGTATCTTGAACTTTAAGTTACCTACGGCAGGAAGCTATCCTTTCTGCATTATAGTAATTACATTGTGGAAGTTACAGAGTGCAGCAAGTCAAGAGACTTCCCAGGCCAGGTAACAATTTAAAACGGCAGTCCAAAGAATTACCAAAAAATTATTAACTCAGTGAATAGTTCACTCCTCTTCACAGCCACTAGTTTTTCCAACAAGGCTAAATAAAACAGCCCTATTTCAACTCCTTCACCTAATGATATACTACCTAGAACTACTTTTTAGCATGTAATACAGTAACAGTAGAGTTTCCACGACCCACGTACACTATTATAGTTCTACTACGTAACTACGTATCATTTGAAAGAATGTCCTTTGGTACAGCTTTGTAGAGATCCCTCCAATAAAAAAGGAAAGCTTGCAGTTTTTTATCTGACTCTATTAGAGAAATGGTTTCTTCGGGAAATTTTACACCTCCAAAATGCTTCCGATTGAAAATCGTCTGATCGTGCTTCTGAATAAGTGTACGTATTTCGTTGCTAACCGGATCATATTGCAAACTCAATAAATCCATTGCGATTTTTTTAGTGTTGGTGCGGATACGCAGTAACTCCCGTAGGCAGCCGCAATAAGAAGCCATTGTTAGCAGAATACCAACAGCATCAGGCTGTTTTTGCATTACAGCCAAATGTAAAGCCGTTTGTCCGATTCCATTCTGCGCCAAAATATCAACTTTGAAAGGCCCTGGAGGTTCTGAAATGTAATAGAATAATTATAACGAGTTCAAAAAGCGTTTACACCAGAGAATTGGTTCATCAATGTTCATCATGAGCTAATCTAGTGCACTTACGGTTGCTGTCTGTGAAATATTCCCATATATTCTGAATGACATCGACCTTTCCATGATAAGCCGCTTCATGTAAAGGTGTGTTTCCGTTGTTATCTGTTATGTTAATGTCACCAATTTTCTTGGTCTTGATTTGATGCAACAGCTTCTTTGCATCGTATTCAAGCTTACTATTACCTGAACCGTAAGACCGTTTTTTGCCCGTGCACACAATATGAACATTGCTTTCCCCTTTAACATTTACTTTTGCTGTAACGAATTTGTAAAAAGCTGCTCCATCTGAACTCAGCTCAAACGCACGATGATTTGTCAGCTGCTGCGGCGAGGCTCTTCGATCTGGCAGATGAACGCTTAACTCAAGCTATGAAAGCAAAAAAATAACAAATTACAAAAAGAGTTACTTTTACACCTTTGAGTCAAATGTTATAACTCACAAGAATATTCGTCCAATTTTGCACCGGATTTTCCAACTTAGGTAAGTAATCACAAAACAAGGTACGACTAACTTCTCGGGAAAAATCTCCCTTTCGCAGCATGGAAACAATCCGAAATCCGTAGTCATTGTCCTTCCGTTCTGTTTAGAAATTTTACCAGCACCATGTACAACGACATTTTCATACTGTGCTGATGCACTGCCACAAGACGGCAAGTTTTTATTTTACTAAAAAAGCTTACGTATAATATTTGTGACCAAATCCTCCTTAAGTCTCTCAACTCCATCCTCAAGTAGCTGTTTCACTCCCTTATCCATGTAATGGCAAGCCAATAAATCAATCCATTTCTGTGTACAACAGAAAGCATTTATGAGAGCTTCATTTATTTATTTCAAAAACTGTTTTAAATTCTGTCTGCATTACTCACTATTAAAACTTGAGCTTCTTCTTTATCCGGAGCGAAGACTTTGACGTACTGCAATAAACGACTCCAATTTCCATTGTAGTCTGCGCCAAATGAACCGCTTTGTTCTTGATCCATCATAAGCTGGACAAATAATGGCTGCCTGATTTTGAATTGAGACTGGTACAGCTTATAATCCTTTTCACAAAGTAACGTCAGACTTTTGAAAAACCGCAAAGCCAATTTATCTTTCTCGTCGCATTTTAATTGCAATTCTTCCCTCATATGCATCAAGAGGAGATCGATTACTCGATGATTCTGAGATTTAAGATCCTAAAACAGTGTGAAACAGCTAAGTATTGTAATCTCGTCACGTTTGACGTCTAATATATTCAATGATTTAAGTTTGCATATTATCAAAAAGCCATACTTCTTTTACGCTGTCAAACACTTCCCAGAAGTATGTTCTCACAAGAGGTTTCTCTATAAGTTGCTGAAAAACTTCGTTGGCAAGAGATCGTACTTCCTTGGTAATTCTACCTGGTGATAAACGCAACACACAAGTAATAATAATTTCTGTAGTAAAGACTTGAGAGGGAAATTTCTCCTCTTGAATGTTCTGAGAAAGTTTCATCAGCGCTTCTTTGTAAAGTTTCTTCTCCCACAACTTTGCATATTCTGGGTTACTTATGTTCAGCTTCTGCATCTGGAAAGGAAGAGTAAGAAAATAATGGGGTTGCAACTTTGGTAAACTCGGTTTTGTCTATAGCCTACAATTAGCCATTTTAACACAAATTCAACATTACACGAGAAATTAACTTACTTGGTTGTTGTGATTATTGTGCAGGAATTTCGACCCATAATTGCCGTGGGCAGCGGTTGATACATTCCCTGTTTCAGTGGTGACGACAGAATTTAGGTAAGCCTTACGACTGTCATCACACGTGCACAAATTATGTTTCAGGGTTTTCTTTGTTCTTTTTATGCCAGAATTTGTATCTGATTCGGAGGATTCCTTAGTTAAAACTTGTGCTTCGATTTTACGTTTTTTCTTGACTTTCCCATCTAAGTTTACTTGAGAGGGCGACCCTTGACCAACTGTATCCTGAAGTTTTCGCTTCTCAGTGTTCTTAGCCCACAATTTCTTAGCTTCATGATTTCTCTCTGCCTCTGCTCCCTCAAAGTGTAAGTTGGCAGGCCTATTAAGCGCAGTTCCTTCGATGTGAGATATAAACTTTGTTCCATACAACGAATTCAGAGAAACCGGCTCAGAGTTTCCCTTTTCTGCAGTCGCTTCTTCCTCCACTGAATAGCTAATGTTTTCATCATCCTTCGGGTAATTTTCGGTAACTTCAGACGATGGCAAACGAACTGCTTCTCCTGGTCGGATTTCTGGGATGTTCACTCTGATAGACCTCAATGTGCCAAAGACTGCTGACATTTTTGAAGATTCGAGCAGATCCACCTGCTTTGCATAGCTTTGTCTTGGCAATACACGTGAATTATCCCCAAGAGGTGATGTCACCCTACTTTGAGAAGCTTCACGAGCTAAGTTCGATGGCGAATTTCCTTGACTGGCTGAGATCCTTCCAACCGATTGCTTCGGCTTCCCATTCACATTTATTTTTTCAGCGTTTTCTCGCTTTTTCTCCAGTGATAAAGACAGAATTGTTGTACTGTTTTCTTTTTCTGTAATGAGAGAACGTTCTGGATTTGCAGAGACTTCAACAGGACAATTCTCCAATGACTGCATGTCGATCTCATTTTCCTTCTCTTCAGCTGTTACGATTCTTTTGTGCTCAGCTGGAGTGACCAATTTGAATTTTGTCTTGCGCTTGAGAGAGGATCGAACTTCTACATCAATCTCATCTTCCGATTCAGCGGATGGGGCATCATTCTTCGCCATGTCTTCGCTGACTGCTAGTAAATTAAAGGAATGTTGTGTGAGTACGGCACATTCTTGCTCTGCCGTTGGTTCCCCAGTTTCATTTATTCTATAATCGACAGAAACGGACGAGCCATTGCTACTCGTTCTCTCGTCAAGATCAGATTTAAAGGTCAGGTTCTTACGGCAAGAAACATGTAGTGGAATTTTTGTAGCTCCATTTCCTCCGAAACATCCGAGGTACTCAATTTCTGGCTCAGGAGATCGAGACATTTTGATGTCGGGTGTGGAGAATATTTCCTCTGGATTTCTCATCTCCAAATTTAATGAAGACTCGTCGGCAGTACTGTCGTATATAATTTCAATTTCCGGACTTTCCGCTCTAGATAGATTTAGAGAGGAGGGCACAGGTGGTGGCCGCACCAAGTATTGCTCGAGCGCCCCAGCCATCATACCTGATTTTCTGAATTTACCCGCAGTTATTTTCACAGGCGAAGGATTCGATTTCGAATCGCTTGGTCGTAGTTCGTGTTTAAGGATACTCTCCTTCGAATCACAACTATCACTGTTTCCTATTCCGGACATCCCGCAATTTTCTGATACTGGCAGTGAAAAATTCACAATATACAATTCCTTCGCCTGGTTGACAACGTTGCTAAGACCAGTAACTCACATAAAGATCACTTCTTGCATTTTAAAAATCCATCAGATTCTCTTCATTATCAAGGTCTGGCTCTGGCTGGTCTCCAACCTCCAACTAAAAAGAATAAAATTTCGAATTTATTTTTTCATTTGTTACCCCAACAACAAGAAATTAATAGCAGTACAAATGAATATCACGGTTCACGGTGTAAAAGCTATACCATATTAATCCAAATCACTAAGACAGCACATAAAGCTCACCTCTTCTTGTACTCTCAATCTCAGCGTTTCTAAAATAACTTCCGCGGCATCCAACAATGAATTATGAATACTAACTTCGTGAATAAAAATGATGTTCAAGAAGTAGTGTTTCCTCCTTGCACTATCATCATCCCACTAAAATAATCTAACTGTACAAAATCTTCTTTTCTTTTTGAAATTCTTCGAATATTCTATTAATGCTCGAGTCTCCCGGCTCCCAACTGAATCCTCTCAAATAACTGAAGAGTATAATCCGCTCCGCTTACTATTTTCAATATTTTCCCATGTTATTCAATGTTCACGATTCATCATAAAAATCCAGCACTGATTCTTCTTATAAAGCATGAAGCAAGGCTATAAAATTAACCTTTTTTTTCACTCACAGAATAATAATAAAATTATTGCTGTTACAGCAGCGTCTCAATCTCAAAATCTCAACGAGCACGTCAAAAAGTCCGGAATAATAAAATATTATTATTCCCTTCAAAGAGTCATGTCTCCATAACAAAACAAAAAATTTCGACTAAAAATAATATAGATAACTGCTATGTTATTTACTATACGTATAAATAGCTCCCACTATGTATACATGAACTGCACGAGCCCATTAAAAACCCACAAAAATAACGTAATACTTAAATGAAACTTTTAAAAGCGCTCAGCTTCTATATATATCACTCCTGAAATAAATAGTAACTGTATAACAAAAAGCCCTCCCAAAATTTTAAACACTAACGAGAACGGCAAGTTTTAGTTAAATTCCTTGGAATTTAAGTGATATATGCACTCTTAATTTTGTTTCACTAAAACAGTGTAAGCATGTATTAAATTATTTCAATACATTTAAACACTTTCCAGTTTAATGAGTACTTCAAACCTCATAAAAGTTATATATAATTGCAAAATATTATTCATGCTCTAGGCCATCTCAGCACAACAAGCTCAAGTACATACACAAAAACTGTATAGGTATAATTTCTAATTAACTTTTAACTGAGTATATAATGTTGTTCTTCGCTTTTTTTGTTTATTAGAAAAAATACCCTCCTCCTCCACACAAAACTATCATTGGAGCGGAGCGGAGCGTGTATACACTTAAGAATCGAAGCACTGCTGAAAGTTGAAGATTAGGTCTTACTTAATTGGAGATAAACATTCTGCTAAGGCGGACCATTTTCCCGCTTCATAATCAAAATATTTCGTTCCAATGACGATCCACTGACTGAAGACTGAATCTCATCCCTCGCAATCCCCTGGGGAAACCTCTGTAATCGCTCGCTATGATATCCTGTAGCAGTGAAAGCGGCAGGAGTAACATATAGGAGGACGTGAATATCATATTTCCTCTCCGACTATATCTGCACTTTCTTAATCCACTTATAAATGCATTGCTCCAGCGACGGAGAAGTTTTACTTTGAGAAAGCAGTTTATTTAATGCCAGTATATCTATAGTTAACAAATGAGAACATGGCTCTCTATTGTACTTGCTCCTCGTTCAGCATCCCAAAATCCCAATCAGTTCAAAACTATTGGTTCTGAGTCAAATTCTACTAATAAATTCTAAGAAGTAATTTTTACACATGATTGGTGATTCATTGGTTTACCACATGTTGCCATTTATGTCTATTGTTGGCTTCTAAAATCTTATTTTAAGTGCTTAAATGTAAGGTTAATATATAGAACAGTCGATGTCGATGTACACTGTAATATGAGCCTTGTTTCTAATTACCAATATGGATGCTGAATTATGTACATATATGTGTGGCCCTTTCTTCAAGCCGTTATGTTCAGTTCAAAATTAATTATGTACTCACTCAGATTATACAGCTGCAGTGTCTAATTTCAGATTACAGTTAAACTAAAAGGTTGGTCTAAAAGTATCTATACAATGCCTGCTCATCCGCA